>BLSH010248633.1:704547-728652 GCA_018402905.1 Glandirana rugosa | reverse complement strand
GTGTTCGTACACAAAGATAACACCGTAAGGAAGCCCGAATATGTCTGAACCAGGGCTGGCAGTTAGTTCCAGATACACGCACTACTGGGATACGTAAAGTAGTATCAACTGTAGTAGACCCCCTGCCCGTCTTTCTACCGAATGGCGTGGGACTACAATATATATCTCGACACCACGTATAATTGACAACCGACTTAACGAGAATTGAGTATCTATTGGAAGGTGACCTATACTACGTCGTGGTGGTGTTTCGTGCTCCGATTGACGTCTCTATAATAAGTGACCACTGATCACAACTCGCTTGGGCCTGACATTGCAAGCCCAGGCATGGCTTGAAAGCCCACACCCGAACGATTTTTGAAATGTCCGGGTCCGGGTCCGTGCCACGGACACCCGAAAGTTCGGTACGGACCCGAACGTTACAGTCCGGGTTCGCTCAACACTAGTCACCAGTGAATAATATCTCTGCAGTTAGCCTCGTGCTTTGTGGTGGTGCTGCATCATATCCAGTGGAAGGTTATCTATGAGTTAAGAGCAATTCAGCCAACAGTTAATATGCACCACAGCTCTATATATAACATCAGGGTGCGGTAAGCCATCTTTCTGCCCGTCCCCCAGATGATGTCAACTATGATGAAATGCATAGGGTCATCACGCACATAGACCTTGATTGACGGTCGGGACCAAGTCTGTATAAGCCCGAAGGAATGCCACAATAGAAACACATGCTTGTGAAGCCATTTTGATCTTATTTTAATGTGAGTGTGTACTCTTATGTTTATTTTTCATACATCACGGGAAACAGAGCAGTCTATATAATCATTACCTCATGGGTTATACGCCACCTATAGGTGAATTGACACTGGTATTTCAAATTAGACAGGAAGTCCTGCCCCTATATAACCCCTCCCAACTGGGAGCAAGGTACTGCAGGGTGCTGTACAGGTCCAAGGGAGTGGACCCTCATATTATAGGGTACCCGGTCCTTGAAGGTCCTGGAGACCGTGATGGGTGAAGGCTGGGCCTGCGATCTCCTCCAGGCCCTGCAACGGGAATGGTGAGTAATCCCCAACGGGGATATGTACTGAACCGAGCTGGCTTCCTGTTGACATGGAAAGAGTTTGTTTCAAATGTTTCCTCCTGTTGCCTGCACTGCCTTTTTTTCACCACCAGAGGGCCACAGCTAGAAAGGATCTTCTCAGAAGAGTCCCCAAGGACTGCAGTTCCTACGAGCTGGCCACCAGGGGGAGCCTGGGCTAACATTTTTTTCTGTCAACTGTAAAATTGAATGGGCGGCCACGGGATCACGCATGCCGATCAGTGTGCACGTGGGATCCCCACGGGGATACCAGGAAGTCGCCAGAGGCAGCCAGGAAGCTTCTGCAGCGTGAGGCAGCCGGCGGACAGTGCTGGGACACAGAGCAGGCAAAAATCCTTCTGGTGGCACCTGAGTCTGGTGGTGGGCAGCTAAGTCAGGCTAGGCAGGGAGCTGAACTTGGGGGAGGTGTGCTAAGCAGTGCATCCACTAGCAAGCCATGCCTTCCAAGAAGCCCACTGGGGGGAGCACCACTTCCTGTGGTAAAACTTGAGGCACAGGTGGCAACCACAGCCCCTGCTGAGGCTAGCTGGCGCCTGCTGCCATTGCTTCCCCTGAGAGACCAGAAGCAACCGGGCAACTGAGCCGCTGCGACTGTCTGGTATTGTAGCTGACTCCTCATCTGTTTCCTCAGAGTATTACTAAAGATGATTTGTCGGCAGCCTTGCTAGGCTTAGAAACCAGGATTGCTGGTATGATTGCTTCTACCAAATAGGGTACCAAGAAGTGTGACAGTTCTCCTTCCCCTAACCCTCTGATTCTGGAGCGAGAATGGGTATTTAAGGACCCTGCAGATAAAAAGCTGGAGTCCTTATTAAAGGCCTCTTTTTGGCTGGCTCTGTCATCCAACAGGCTGTGGATCAGGCTGAGAGACCCCGTGGAGAGGAAGAGCTGGATGAGGAGTTCATGGATGTATCTCAGGCTATATGTTTTGCTGTGGATGCACTTAAAGACTCAATACAGAAAATATCCTGGTTGGCTCTATTATCCATGCATATGCGCAGAATTTGTGGCTAGAGACCTGGTCAGCTCAACTTCCCTGTAAGAAATTGCTAACAGGGTTCCCCTTTCATGGCGAACACCTATTTGGGGAAGACCTTGCCAAGTATATTATAAACATTTCTGGAGGCAAGAGTCCGCTTCTGCCTGTAAAAAAGACAGCCGGGGGGGTGGGGTGCGTGACCGCATGTGAGCCGAGCCGGATGGGTTTGTGAGAAGCTCCAGCACATCCTGACTACAATCCTGTTCCATCCAGACACCCTGCACATCCCAGACACCTGGCAAGTAGATAATCTTCCTCAGCATCCTCTCCTGCATCCATCCTGGTGGCTATCTCCCCAGGCGAGCACCTTGGCTGCGGCCTAGGCCGATCCAAGGCCTCGCCGCCAGCCGCTCTCCATCTGCCCCATCCAAGGGTTTGGCGGGTTCCCACGCTCCCCACCACCCCTGCAGGAGCTAGCGACCCTATCACTGGGCATATTTAGGGGGGAAAAAGGACAAAAAAGCACCAGTGGAGCAGCCGGAGCAGGAATCGCAGGCTATACATGCACCACTTCCGTTCATCCTCCCAGCTGTTTCCCAAGCCTACCCAGCTCCCCACAGGCTGACTACCCTTCCTCCCTACTGATCCGGACACTGTCTGGACCGTGGCAATCACCGGATGGGCCCATCCCGGGTCTCGGAGGTGGAAGATCGGGTCACCACGATCGAGGACACCTTTTGTTCTGACTCCAGAGAGGTGAGGGCCCTGCAACTTCAAGTTAAAGCGCTCCAGGAGCGGGCCATAGACACAGAGAATCGCCTTAGGCAAAACAATATTCGCATTCTGGGCCTGCCTGAGAGGGCTGAAGGCCCCACCAGAGTTCACCGAAAACCTCCTGAAGAACCTCTTTGGCCTTGACAGCATGCCCCCCACCTTTGTTGTGGAGAGCGCCCACAGGGTCCCGCCAACTCCCCCCAGACCGGGGGCCCCGCCACGACCCTTTAGGCTGCACCTGCTAAATTACAGGGATAGGGACAGAATTCTGTCTGCAGCCCTGGCTATGCCGGAGATAAAATTTGAAAATTCTAAACTGTCCTTCCCTAACTACTCACAGGAAGTGCAACAACGTCATAAAACCTTCACAGAAATGAGAAGACGACTCAGAGAAAAGGGAATCCGATTCGGCTTTCTATATACGAGCAGGTTACGAATTAACAACGGAGACTGTACCAGATTCTTTGACACACCAGAGGCAGCTGCAGCCTGGCTTGATACCCGCTGAGGATAGTTACCTGCCTTGATGTTCATCTGGAATGTGTGACTCAGCGAGTCCATCTGGCTACCCCAGCACAAATTTTCTGTTAAAGGGTCCTGCACGATAAGGAACAGTTTTGTTTTTTTTTTACATCCTTCACTTTTGCCACCATCTGTTGGATTACAGTGTTCTCAGCTACGGGATGTTCGGTGTCCATCTTTCTCCTGATTTTGGAGCTCTGATGTCCACCCACAAGTGTCTCCTTTTCTTTCCCTTGGCATTTCGTCAAGACCTGCAAAGGAACCGTTTCCACAGACCGTTACTGAACACCCCCTATTGGGTTGTTCCCAGGATCACAGGACTGACTCGTCAGAGTCGTACCAAGCACTACCGATGCCCACAGGGCTCTGTGTTCTTAGGATCAGTGTTTGAATATGTTAACTCGAGTTTTGGGTACAAACCATTTCCCGACCCCTCTCACATGTTTCTGGGGGGCGTCGGGATAAGCACACCGTGCTTGCATAGTTTTTTCTTTTTGCTTTAGAGTTTATTTTAGATTTGTTTGAGTTCAATGCTAATCCATGTGTATTTTGTTCATACCTGCACTGGCTAATATTATTTAGAACTGATTCATGTTCTTTTGCTGCCCACCAGGGGTCACTTGCTCCAAGACCTGTATTCTCCTTCACTTATGCCTATGATGCTACCCATGTCAGCACGTGACACGGATACCTTTTCAGTGGTGTCCTGGAATGTGCAAGGTCTCTAAATTTAAGAGGGCACTCCTTTTTCAATACATTAAATCCCATAACCCGTCTGTTCTGATTTTACAGGAGACACATCTGGTTGGCAGCAAATTAATGGCTTTGAAAAAGCCTTGGGTACAAAAAGCTGTTCATTCCTCTTATTCAACATATTCGAGAGGGGTTTCCATACTAATAAACAAATCGTTCCCCTGTGTGGCGGAAGTGGTTCATACTGACCCCGGTTTGTGATACTAGTACTCACGTGTGGAGACAAAAATATGTTTTTGTAGGTATATATATACCTCCACCGTTTCAGTCTGCCATGCTATATACCATCCTGTAGAGGATTGCCCCCCATTGTCCCGCAAAACTCTTATTGCTTTGGGACTTTAATGCCCTTTTATCCCCAGACTTGAATAGGCCCACACCACCTAAGTCCCTTTCTGGAGACTTGCCAAATTGGGCGATGTTCGCTGGAGTGACGGAGGTCTGGAGGTGGAAACACCCAAACATAAAAACTTTTTCCTGTTATTCTACCTCCCGCAAAACTGCCTGCAGAATTGACTATGCCTTTGCCAACCCCTTAATGCTGGCGGATGTGGTTAAGGCTGCATATTTACCCAGTAGTTTGTCTGACCATAGTCCCCTAGTGATTACATTACGTGCCTTTTCTGTCCGTAGCAGCTCCATGTGGCGCCTGGGCACCCAATGGATCTCCCAACCTGACATTGCTGCTCAAACTCCTCTGACTACGCGAATACTGGGAGTCTAATGCGGGGTCCTCCTCTCCTGGGATGGTCTGGGATGCCTTTAAGACTTTCACCAGAGGGCATTATATTTTGGCCATTAAGGCTTTCAAGGTACAACAGATAGCCACCGCCTCGGACTTGGAGGAGCAGGTGACAAGGACCGCTGACCTCTATGGGTCGGACCCCACCACCTCCACTTTCGACGTGTTACAAGCGTCTAAACGAACACTACACCTTCACTTATCAGAGATTACAGATTAGAAATGTATCAGTCAAAACAGAAATTTTTTGAACAAGGGGACAGGAATGGCAAGCTGTTGGCGCTGTTGGCAATGATGTCTTATCCTGACGCCCCCACCACGCTGATTCCTGAACTCACCCCTTGCACAGGGGGTGACCATCTCCTCTCCAACTGCCATTCTTCAGGCATTCCACGACTTCTACCAATCACTCTATACCACCACTTTGCCCTCGTGTCTGGACCTGGAGGATTTGGCTTCTCTCCTAGACCCGATAGCCCTTGGTTAGCTTTTGGACTCGGAGAGGTCACAGTTGGTGGACACAGAGGAAGTAATTGCAACAATTAATTTCCTACCCACGGGCAAAGCTCCTGGCCCGGACGGCCTCCCGGTGGACTTTTATGTAGTGCACGCAGACATTCTAGCCCCCCCAATTGGCCTCCTTATACCCTCCCTGTCTCCAGGACGCATGCCCATGTCATACTTACTCCCAAATCAGGCAAAGATCCCAAACTATGTGCTTCTTATAGGCCCATAGCGCTTCTTAATAATGATCTTAAAATACTTACCAAACTTCTGACTGCTAGACTCACCCCCCTACTTCCCTCAATCATAGACATGGACCAGACTGATTTTATGACTCGCAAATCCACGGACATCAACCTCCGTAGACTTTTTACCAATCTTCATGCAAACCATGACAACCAGGGTACTAGAGTCATTGCCTCTTTAGACATTGAGAAAGCTTTCGACTCAATTGAATGGCCTTCCTGTGGGAGATCATGAGAAGGATGGCGTTTCCCCTTCTGTTTATCCAATGGCTGAAGAGCCTATACCAATCGCCAATGGCAGCCATCAGATTGGGGGGGTGCCTGTCTCCCACTTTTAGGCTTTCCAGGGGTACGCAGCAGGGCTGCCCCTCTCTCCGGCTCGCTTTGTGTAAGGAACCATCTGGGGCCATTGGAAGGCGAATGCGCGGGCGCACGTAGCGTGTGCATGTGTCTGTGTGCGTTTGCGTGCGTGCCTATGAGCGCGTGCACGGAAGCGCCAGAATTGACGCCAAAGCGGCCATTTAAGCCCTCTGCACTCTGCAGTCAGTGCTGTCCATTCTACAGCGTTCTGGCTCCTGTGACCCCAGTGTTTATCTTAAGAGACTTCCTGCATCTGTGACCCCGGCTTCCTGTTGGACCTGTTTTGCCTGCTGCCTGCCCCGACCTTCTGCCTGCCTACGACTACGCGTCTGCCTGACCCCTTTGTACTCCTATTGCCCGCACGTTGCTGACCCTGCCTGTACCCGACTATCCGCCAGCCTGAACCACTTGTACTGCACTGCCAGCTTGTTACCGACCCGGCCTGAACCACCACTCTACTGCCTGCATGAGCTTCTGTGGACCATCACCTACCATCTGTGACCAAGTCCAGCCCTCGTGCTCCCCTGTGCTCCAGAGCTCCCTGTCTCCATTATCAGGGGCTCTCGAACCAAGGCCATAAGAGAGGTTGCCCCCGCATATTTCAGACTCAACCACCAGGTACGTGACAGCAATGGACAGCCACGTCCGAGTCTGCGTCGGAACCCTCTGCCATGGAGGAAGTGTTTGTCTATCTTGCCAGCTTGTCCCAAGCAGTAAAAGACCTCCAGGAAGAATACACCCGCTTGGAAAGACAAGTTCAGGATCTGGCCTCACCAGCAGCCGATCCTGGCCAAGCTTCATCCCACATCGTGGTGACCCTTCCTACAGAAGCCAGGGTGCCCATGCCCGAGCAGTTTTACGGGAGGACCACCAGAAGTTTTGGGCATTTTGGAACTCCTGTGAGTTGTACTTTGGTCTGCAACCCTGTACCTTTTCTCTGGAGTCAACCAAAGTGGGCCTCGTGATCTCGCTCCTCCTGGATGGGCCTCAGACCTGGGCTCACTGATTGCTGGAGCGGAAAGCCCCGGAGACCTCAAGTCTGGATCAGTTCTTTCAAGCCATGGCCCAACTGTATGAGGATCCCCACCAGGCCGCAACGGCAGAGACAGTAATTCATGCGCTCCAGTACACCGTACAGCAGAGGAGTACATCTCAGAGTTCCGGCAATAGAGGGCTGATACAGCCTGGAACAATGCGGCCCTCTGCTGCCAGTTTTGGCTGGGGCTCTCTGAGCCGCTCAAGGATGAGCTGGCTGACGTCGGGATTCCTCACACCCTGGGCACGCTGGTCAATTGGGCCATCCAAATTGACCACCGCCTGCGGGAACGCAGAGCGGAAAGAGCTGCTGCTCCCCCGCGGCCCACTCAGGAGATATTCAGCTTCCTGGCACCCACTTCGACCACGACCTCCTCCTCCTCTCCACAGGGTCACTCGGAACCACTGCAGTATGGGCGTCCCCGCCCTTCTCTCTCACCTGAAGTGCGACAGAGGTGCATGACCCTCAGCTTGTGTCTGTATTGCAGGGAATCAGGACATCTGGTACGGAACTGCCCCGCTAAGGCTGATAAGGGCCTGACGCCAGCCACAGAGGATGTGCTATCTCTACCTAATACCAAGTCCCACCTTGTCCTCTTCATGTCCCTCCAGCTGCCTGTAGGAAGCGTTCAAGTCCCAGCCATGCTGGATTCAGGAGCCTGCAGTTGTTTTGTGGACCTTGCAATAAATGAAAGGGGGACAGGGGGGAGGGAGTGAGGACACGGATCTCAAAACTCTTGGGACAAGTTGAGATCAAGTCATAAAGCTGTTGTCACACCCTATATTGGGTGGGGTTCACCGTTGGGACCCATATTGGCCACAATGACAAAAAGTAAGGGAAAAGGTCCCCAACAAAAGAAGGTCCAGACACTTCCAAAGGAAGAGACGGGATAACCCTGCAACATGTATGATCAGTATAAAGTTAATTTATTGGACAAGTGGTGAGAACACAGTAACATTTCAGGACACACAACTAGCGAAGTGATCTAAAATAAACACCCCGGGGTGGTTGACGCTCAACATAATACAATTTGCAATTTGCTTCAGTCAGGAATCCCAAACCGTGCGTTTAGCCCAGGGAATCCTTTCAAACGGCACCGCCACTCACTGAAGTGTGGCCGGTATCATGAGGAACATCTGGGTATATTACACTCTAGGGTAAATCATGAGCTTGAAGAAGCATGTATCATAGGTAACATCCCGCGGGACCCTCCACACCAGTGCACAGTCAAAATGGCATTTGCTAAAGTCAAAGATCAGAGTGTGACACAATAGTACAATATGCAATTTGTTTCAGTCAGACATCCCAGAGAGTGCGTTTAATCCAGGAAATCCTTTCAAGCGACACCGCCACTCACTGAAGTGTGGCCGGCATCATGAGGAACATCTGGGTATATTGCATTCTAGGGTAAATCATGACATTGGAGACGTACATATCACAAGTTACATGCCGCTAGGCCCTCCAAACCAGTGAACAGTGAAAATGGCATTAACCAGAGTCAATGATTATAGTATGGCACTGATGGAAATTGAGTGAACTTATGCTGGTGAACTCCAGGGAGGTGAAAAAATTGAGTCTATTGCAATTTCAGTGGAAGGCACTTAAATAAGTTGATCAGGTGAATGGTGGATGATTAAATGCAAAAGTTTTCCTGTTGCAGCAGTGCTGGTAAAAGCACAAATAGTGTGCCAATGGAAGGTATATAATGCTGTAGATCGCATCTAACAATTGAAACAGTCTTACATTAAGATTCAGTGCTGGCACTTACGGTTAGCAGACCGTTCACGGATCAGGGGTGCAACCTTGGACAGGGTTAATTCGATTCAGGCATAGAACAGCCGTCTTAAGGAGCAAGTGGGGAGCACATGGAGACCATGTCTCTTCCAGTGTCAGCGATCCACACTCTGCGGTTTGGTTGACGGTGATCACTACATTCAGCCTGTTCCTGCTTCCTTGATCATTAGTTGCTATTAGTCGACAGCTGGTCCGTTCCGCTCAGCTGATCTGGTGCTGCTGCAGTATGGAAGTCCCGGTATGGAGCGGTCAAGGATGAAACTTGATACTATTTAGAGCAAAGTAAAGTTGAGCTTGGCCGCATCCATTAAGGATGGGGCAACCCCCTGGGGTGCACGGGGGGAAGGGGGGGACGCCAACCGACGCGTTTCATCCGCTGGGTCGCGGATTTCATCAGGGTAGTGGGCCTTCGGTGTGCACAATGTATTTAAGGGGACAAATTACCAATCAGATCCACCTCTTGGCCCGGGACCGCCCCAAGCGCTGATGAGTTAACCCTTATGGACAGGGGGATTAGTCAGGGCAATGATTCTTGTCGAAGCACTTTAGGCCATGTAGTTTCAAAGCCGTGTTAACCCTTGTTTCAGCGCCCAGTACAATGAATATACATACAGTTTAACATTCATATAAAAACAGGGCAAACATACACTCATCCAGATATGCATGTCTATGAAGATAAAGTTAACGATAGATTTCCAATATTTGGTGTTTCTCAACCAGTATTTGAGATATTAAAAGGGGGGGTGGGGGGAAAAAAGCAAAACTTTTCTTCATTTTCAATAATATTGGAGATGTTAATATGGGAATGCCATTCCTACATTTTCAGCAAAATTGATGTAGAAAGAGAACTTGGCTTAATTTACAGCTAACATAGCCAACCGCACTTTACTTGTCAGGCCAGTATTGTCCAGTGTACACATTCACAGCACCCGATATAAATGAAGGTGGTGTGTGGGAACACTGGTACTGTGCCGTAGTTTGCCATATTCTTGATGACGCTTCAGGGCTGGAACAAATAAGAGACCATTTCACAACTATATAGTGTAGTCAAGCTGCCTGGGTTGTCATTGGGTCAGTCTACACATGGTTATACATCACACAGGCACCATACCTCATGCGAGGCGATCAAGTGCTTATGGCTCCAAAAATACTTGCAGATTGAACTCAGTGTTGAGGCCTCTCGGGACAAGGCTTTTCAATCTAAAGATCCACTGTTTTTCGAGGCGTAGTAGCACTTTATCAAAGTCCCCTCTCCTTTTGGGTAGTTGTAATGCCAGGAATCCCTTTACTTTTAACTCTTGATGTTTTCCCGGGTGGTACTCCCTCATGTGCTGTGCCAAGGGTGAGTCATCCTGGGGGTCCTTAATAGAAGATAGATGTTCACCAATTCTCGTTTTTAAGGCTCTCTTGGTTTTCCCCACGTATATCTTATTGCATGGACATGTAATGATATATAGGACTTTCTCTGTCGAGCAATTGATGAATTGGTTTATTTTGTAGGAGTTCTTACCAGAACTATCATGGAAGGTGGTGGTTTTTTCCACATATCTGCAGATATGGCATTTCCCACATGGGTACATCCCTTTCAGGGGGGGTAAGTTGGTAAGCCAATTTTTGCTAGTTGGTCTAACAAATTCTGATCTGACCAATTCATCATTTAAATTTCTTGCTCTTTTTGCGGTCAAGAGAGGTCTTGGGCCAACAATAGCTTCTATATGTGGGCATCGTGTCAGGATATGCCAGTGTTTCGTGAGAACCATTCTCACCCTCTCCCACTGGCTTCCAAACGAGGTTATGATTCTCGTGTGTCCAATACCCTTCTTCTTTTTTCGGGTGCCACTTTGGTCCAATAATTCTTCCCTCATAGTTTGAGCTGCCCTTTTCCTTGATTTTCTCAAAGTTGAATGGGAATAACTACGATTTCTGAATCTTTGATATAGATCCCTTGCTTCTTTTTTGTAGTCTTCTTCTAGGGAGCAGTTCCGTTTGATCCTCAAGAATTGTCCAGTGGGGATAGCCCGGATGAGTGTTTTTGGGTGATGGCTTGTGGCTTCCAACAGAGTATTTGCAGCAGTGGGTTTTCTAAATGTGTTGGTAATTAATCTCCCATTTTCAGACCTAATCTGCAGGTCAAGGAAGGTTATTTGGTGGGCGTGCAGAGTGTACGTTAGTTTTATATTCCTGGTGTGGACCTTGCCTTCGCCACCCAAAATCGCATCCCGCTCCGAACCAAGGACCATCCAATGGTCATCCGGCTGGCTGATGGGTCGATTATTAAGTCCGGCACTGTGACCCACGAAACGCTCCCTCTTTCTGCCAGGACGACTGGGGGTCATACAGAGTTCCTACTGTTGGACGTCATTGCGTCCCCTTTATTCCTGGTTAACCTTGGCCTACCCTGGTTCCGGGCCCACTGCCCTCTGATCAATTGGAACACCGGGGAAGTGCAGTTCCAGTCACCTTATTGCCTCAGCTACTGCCTGCCGCAGTCTCCGAAAGATCCCCCAGTTCTTCTTAGCATGTAATCAGATGCCGATCTGGAAACCCGCTCAGTGGTTCCGAGAGTCTACCACGATTACTTAGACGTCTTTAGTAAGAAGGGGGGCGATATCCTACCTCCGCACAGGCCATATGACTGCCCAATTGACCTTCTCCCGGTGGCTGAAGTCCCGTTCGGCCAGATCTTCCCCCTTTCCGAAGAAGAGCTAGTGGCTCTCAAAGCCTACCTGTATGAGAACTTGGAAAAAGGCTTCATCTGGCCCTCCACGTCACCCGCAGGAGCGGGAATATTCTTAGTGGAAAAAAAAAGACCATTCACTCAGGCCTTGTATTGATTATCGGGACCTCAACAAGGTCACCATTAAAAAAACGGTACCCGTTGCCCTTAGTTCCAGAACTTTTTCAAAGACTTGGCTCTGCTACCGTGTTCACAAAATTAGACCTCCGCGGAGCCGATAACCTGATACATATACGGGAGGGGGATGAATGGAAGACGGCCTTTAGGACTCGCTTTGGCCATTTTGAGTACCTAGTTATGCCATTCGGGCTCTGCAACGCCCCAGCGACCCTCCAGCATCTGATCAACGATGTCTTCAGAGACTACCTTGACCTGTTTGTGGTAGTCTACCTCGACGGCATCCTCATCTTCTCCCCCTCCCTAGAGGAACACCGCAGGCACGTGAAAAGCGCGCTTAGCCGCCTACGAGAACACGGACTATACGCAAAGGCGGAGAAGTGCGCCTTCAAATGTGCTGACATTTTTCTTAGGATTTCGCATTTCCACAAAGGGCACTACCATGGACCCGCAGAAGGTTACAGCCATCCTTGACTGGCCAGCGCCAGTGGATAAAAAAGGGGTGCAGCGCTTCGTAGGCTTTGCTAACGTCTATAGAAAGTTTATTCGGGGATTTTCGGCAGTCATCACTCCCATAACACAGCGCACCAAGCAGAACGTCCGCTTTGTCTAGTCCGCGAAGGCACAGGCAGCTTTCCAGGCTCTGAAGAAACTGTTCACCTCTGCCCCCGTTCTGAAGCATCCCGACCCAGCACTGCCCTACATCCTAGAAGTGGATGCCTCGGAGACCGCAGTCAGGGCGGTCCTCTCTGAGACAGGGTCCAAAGGCCCTACTCCACCCCATCCTCTTTCTCTCAGAAATTTACTCCACCTGAGAGAAATTATGCCATTGGGGACAGAGAGTTTTTAGCTATCAAGTCCGTCCTGAAAGAATGGTGGTATCTTCTTGAAGGAGCGGCACACCTTATCTTGGTCTTCACCGACCACAAGAACTTCGAGTACCTGCAGACGGCCAAGAGGCTAAAACCTTGCCAGGCTCGATGGGCCTTATTCTTTTCCCGCTTCCAGCTCCACATTACGTACAGGCCTGGGTCCAAGAACTTGAAAATCGGACGCACTGTCCAGAATGTTCCTTGATCCTGTGGAAGCTTCCCCTCCAGATACCATTCTACCAGCTCACAGCTTCTTGCTGGTCCAGGAGGACCTCCCAACACAAATCAGGCGGGCTCTAGCTGGCTCCTCGGTGTCCAGACACTCTGAATTGTCTGTAAAAGACGGGTTGTGGTGGTCGGGTACCCAGATCTTCATGCTTGAGGAGTTCCGTCTAGACGCTTTAGAACTCTGCCATGACAATAAGTTGGCTGGACATTTTGGCAGTCGCAAGACTATGGAGTTGCTAGCCCGCACCTTCTGGTGGCCCCACATGAACGAGGATTGTAAAACCTATGTGGGTGCATGCCCTATCTGTGCTCGAAACAAGACCGAGAGAACCAGGGCCTGGGGGCTGCTAAACCCGTTACCCATCCCTGACCATCCTTGGTCGCACATTTCAATGGATTTTATCTTTGAGCCACCCCCATCCGCAGGATTCAACACCATTTTCATAGTGGTAGACGGTCTCACCAAGATGGCACACTTTGTCCCTAAGCAAGGTACCCCCTCTGCAATGGAGACGGCCAAGACCTTCATCAAAGAAATTGTACGCCTGCACGGTATCCCTAATAACATTGTATTGGATCGGGGAGTCCAGTTTACTTCCAGGGTGTGGAGGTCTCTGTGTACGATCTTGGGCATTGGACTGGCTTCTTCTTCGGCCTACCACCCTCAATCAAATGGCCAAGAGAGGACCAACCAGACCCTCAAACAGTACCTCCGCTGCTACTCCTTGTACTCCTAGGATGACTGGGTCTCTCTGCTCCCGTTAGCCGAGTTCGCCTATAACAATGCAGTCCACTCTGCCACCAAGCAGTCTCCATTTTGGGTGAATCTCGGCTTCCATCTTACATTCCTACCTAATGTCCTGACCGAAAGTACTGTACCTGTTGTGCAAGAGACCCTCGGGCAAACCCAGGAGCGCGACGAGAACATTCAACAGAGGGAGACCAGGAGAGTTGAACTTGCAACCTGGCGATCGGGTCTGGTTGGCCACTAAGAATCTAAGACATGTCACGTCCATCTAAAAAAATTAGGTCCTAGATACATCGGACCTCTGCCAGTCAAAAGGAAGATTAACAATGTGGCTTATGAGCTGGACCTCCCTCCTTCACTTAGAGTTCACCCAGTCTTCCATGTAAATCTGCTCAAGCCAGTGACTAAGGACCCCTTCCCGGGGTGGAAAACGGCTCCACCAGAACCAGTTCTGGTAGACGGAGAGGAGGAGTTTGAGATGGAACTATCCTGGACTGCAGAAGGAGAGGGGGCATCACCCAATTCCTTGTAAAGTGGAAGGGATACGGACCTGAGGAGAGCTCTTGGGAACCTGAAAACAATCTGCACGCCAAGGAGCTGGTCAAAACCTTATGAAGGAATAACCCGACCAAGAGGGCCCATTTGGGCATCCGGAGGCTGCCCTTTGGGGGGGGCAATGCAAGGAACCATCCAAGGCCAATGCGCAGGCGCACATAGCGCGTGTGCGTGCGCATGCCGGCGTTGGCGCCAAAGCGGCCATTTAAGCCCTCTGCACCCTGCAGTCAGTGCTGTCCGTTCTACAGCATTCTGGCTCCTGTGACACCAGTGTTTATCTTAAGAGACTTCCTGCATCTGTGACCCTGGCTTCCTGTTGGACCTGTTTTGCCTGCTGCCTGCCTATGACTACGCCTCTGCCTGACCCCTTTGTACTCCTATTGCCCACACGTTGCTGACCCTGCCTGTACCCGATTATCCGCCAGCATGAACCACTTGTACTGCACCGCCAGCTTGTTACCGACCCGGCCTGAACCCCCACTCTACTGCCTGCACGAGCATCTGTGGATCATCACCTACTGTCTATGACCAAGTCCAGCCCTCGTGCTCCCCTGTGCTCCAGAGCTCCCTGTCTCCCCTATCAGGGGCTCTCGAACCAGGGCCGTAAGAGAGGTTGCCCCCACATAAGTCAGACTCAACCACCAGGTATGTGACACTTTGCCATTGCCATGGAGGCGGTGGAGGAGGCACTAAGAGTCTCACCCTCCATTAAAGGCCTGAGAGTGGGTGGGCTGGAGGAGAGGGTGGCCTTGCATGCAGACAGCCTCTTTTTCCTCAGTGATGCTGACTCCTCATTTACGGGTGCTCTTGTGATACCGGATGAGTTTTCAGCAATGAATGGGCTCAGGGCTAATTGGTCAAAATCACAGCTCCTTGCTATTGACGAATCGGCTAGGGGAGGGGCCTCGGTCTCTCTCTAGCTGCAGTGGGTGGACGAAATTGTCTACCTAGGGGTCAGTATCTCCAGGGTGGCGACTGATTTAATTTCACTAAATTTGTCCCCGGTAGTAAATTCTGTTAGGGCCAAGCTAAAAACGTGGGAAAACCTTCCTCTGTCACTATTGGGTCACATTAACTTCATCAAGATGAAGATCATACCTAAATTCACATATCTGTTAAGCAACTCTTCTCAATGGATTCCAAAATCTTTTTTTTAACTACCTGAATAAGATTTTCTCCTCCTTCCTTTGGGGCCCACGCTCCCCTAGATTCAAGCTGACCACCCTCATGCACCCCCTGTTTCCAGGGGGGCATGACATTCCCAGATTGCCACAAATATTTTGTCGCAGCTCAGCTGGTCACGGCTCACTGGTGGCCTGTTCCAGATAAATCAACCTCTGCTATGGCCGCTGAGGCTGCGGTGTTGGGATCGCTGGAGGCCTTATTGAATCTCCCCTTTCGGGGCCCGAGGACTCCCTACAACCTGACCCCCTCCATGCGCACCAACCTTCAGGCTTAGAAGATGGGTCTAGCCTGTGAACGGTACCCTCGATCTGCTATATCGCCCAGGGCCTGCATATGGAATAACCCCAATTTACCTCACTTTTGTAATATTCCTGACCCTGTGTTGTGGGCCAGATATCATATTAGATTGCTTTCAGATATCACCTTGAATTTAACAATGCTCTCATTTGAAGACTTAAGGTCACAGAATAATATACCCCCTACGTATATATTTCGATATCTGCAGTTATCCCACACTTTCAGAGGCCATTTCCCCCCTGCGGAAAGACAATTGGAGCAATTTGATCTGGAGCGGATCCTGTGCTATGACTGTGCGGAGAAGACCACCTTGGTGTTGTATGGGCATCTCCTCCGGGTCTCGTCTCCTGAGCTGTCCAGGTCCATTAACAATGGGCCCAGGACGTTCCAGAGCTGGACTCCGAGGATTCAGAAGATGTTTGGGACTTTCCTTTCAGAACGCTGGTCTCCTTAGGAGATCGCCTTATTCAATTCAAGATTGTCCACAGGGCCTATCTTACCCCTGCCCAGGTGCACAAGATAAGTTCATCCCATCCGCCGGAGTGTTGGCGCTGTGACTACTCCCCTGGTGATTTTTTTCATATTTTCTGGACTTGTCCAGCAGTTATGGCTTATTGGTCACAGGTTCTCACTGTGGTTGCTGAGATACTAAGAATCCCCATCACCCAATCACCCAGAGTATGTCTGTTAGGCCTTGTGGAGTGCCCAGAATAGCTGAAAGGACCCTACTGGGTCTTCTAATGTTTTACGCCAGGAAGGCCATTGTACTATTTTGGAAACATTGGTAAACAATGTGATACCATTATACAAAGACACCTATGCACATAGGGGTTGCCCAAAAAAGCATGACAGAGTATGGTCTAAATGGGTGGTTGAGCACTCTGCAAATTGAAAGGCTCTTATTTAATCTGGTCAGGTTTCTGGCGACCAATAACATAAGGTTTATAAGAGCACTACTGACACCTCTCTATTATCTTGTGATATCTGGTGACCCCTGCGTGGGCCTTTCATTGTGAGGACTAGCCAGTGGCAGTCAAACCTAAAATGTATTGGCATTGTCTACTGTTTGTTGATTGTGTGTTGCAAAAAACAATAAAAAGATTTCTAAAAAAAAAGACAGCCAAGCGTCCCTCCTTCAGGGTTTCAGCTTCTGGTTCCTTGGATTTTACGGGCTCTAGGCGGTCTCGATGGCCACAAGGGTCTGGATCCAGAGGTAACCAGCAGGGCTAAGGTCAGAAAAAGCCTTGGACCCAGAAGGTCAAGCCTGCCCCCAAGCCCTCCTTGTGAAGGGGCGTCCCAACTCTTGCGGGTGGGGGGGAAAGTTGTTACACTTTGCAAGTGTATGGGAAGTGCTGGTCCAGGACAAGTGGGTTGTCACCACAGTGTCCCACAGATACAAGCTGGAATTCAAGGGGAGAGGCGCCTCTAAGTGCAATATGTATCGATTTATTGGAACCAAAGGATTAACACTCACAGATTGAAAGCGAGGAGAGAGCATGTATCAGGGTGAATCCAGTGTGAGACATCACGGTCCATCCCAAATAGGACACTGCCGGAGGGCTGTGTTGCGCTGACCGCCACTTGAAGGAGCCGCTCTGAGTGATGGAACAAGCCGGCTGGAGACTCAGATAAGGCTTGACACACCGCTAACCAGGCGCGGGAGGATGACGTCAGTGCTGTGCGGCGCATTTCGCGGGCAGGCGGCTTGGGTGACGTGGTAGCCGCGCCCCTTCTTCAGGCAGAATACCCAGCCGCCCGCCCACAAAATGAGTCGCACAGCGCTAATGTTATCCTCCCGCGCCTGGTTAGCTGCGTGTTAAGCCTCGTCTGAGTCTCCGGCCGGCTTGTTCCATCACTCAGAGCGGCTCCTTCAAGTGGCGGTCAGCGCAACACAGCCCTCCAGCAGTGTCCTATTTTGGATGGATCGTGATGTCTCACACTGGATTTACCCTTGTCTTTAATTACAGTGTTTGGAGCTTGGTTCGGCTCTTTTGGATGGCTGCCTAACTAGTTCATATGGACTATTGGACTTTTTACTATATGTCCCTTATTATGTGCTATTTTTTATGAATTCCACTTTGCCATTGCATGCTGATATTATTATTTTTAATATGCTTTTTATCATGCTCTATTGAATTGTTTATATTATATATTATATTATTTGATTATATATCATAATTTATTTGATATATAGTACACACCTACACATTTCCTCCCCCATTCGTTGGTGGCCCTGAGTGTATAAGGCTGTGCACATATACTTGTCTGAAAAGCTGGAATTCCAAGCTTATCCCCCTCTAAGATTCCTAACATCCAGAGTACCTACGGATCCGGTAAAGAGTGGACGCTTGTTTCAAGTACTAGACCACTTTATCCTGCAAGGCATTATTGCAGAGATGCCAACAACCGAGAGGGCCACAGGTTTCTACTCAAATCTATTCATGGCCCCGAAGCCAAATAGGTTGTAAGGCCTATTCTAGATCTCAAGGCCCTAAACCAATATCCTGCGCTAAGGCCCTTCCACATGGAGTCCATCCGCTCAGTGATTGCCTCGCTCCAGGAAGGAGATTTTTTGGCATCAATAGACATCAAGGATGCATATTTGCATGTGCCAATTTTTCTACCTCATTTGAGTTTTATGTGTTTTGCGATAGAACGACACTACCAGTTTCTGGCTCTGCCATTTGGGATCGCAACAGCTCCCTGAGTCTTCATAAAGATTCTGGCTCCAGTGCTGGGCCTTCTAAGGTCACGAGGGGTCCTAATAATGGGATACCTGGACGACCTCTTGCTCAGAGATCAGTCTTTGTGCAGACTCGAGCAGAATGTGGCACTAACAATCCAGTTCCTGGAAAGCATGGGTTGGGTCATGAATGTAGGGAAATCCTTGCTAGACCCAGTTCAATCTCTGGAATATCTAGGCCTACAGCTATATACAGTCCAGGCAAGGGTGCTCTTACCACTGAGGAAGATCAGCGACCTCAAGTCTCTGGTATGCCAGGTGAGGGTGATGAGACACCCTTCAGTTTGCCTCTGTATGAGGCTGCTAGGAAAGATGGTAGCCTCTTTTGAGGCAGTTCCCTATGCGCAGTTTCCCTCCAGGGTGCTGCAGCGCAACATCCTGGCAGAGTGGAACAGGCAGCCACAGAATCTACATTCCTGCATGTCCTTAACGTCCAGGGCTCGATGGAGTCTCACCCGGTGGCTAGTAAACCAGAATCTGTCTCAGGGTAGATCTTTTCTTCCAGTGTCTTGGAAGATTGTGACCACAGATGCCAGTCTTATTGGTTGGGGAGCGGTCATGGAGGACTCCACGGTCCAGGGGAAATGGTCCTTGGTGGAGCAGAGATTGCTCATCAACGTCCTAGAGCTACGAGCCATTCGGCTAGCCCTGAGGTATTTGATATCCAGGTTGCAAGGCCGCCCGGTAAGGGTACAGACCGACAGTGCCACGGCGGTGGCTTATGCCAACCATCAAGGTGGCACCAAGAGTCAGTTGGCACACAAGGAAGTTTGCCTACTACTTTCTTGGGCAGAGAATCATGTACCAAGACTCTCTGCAGTTCACATCCCAGGGGTGGAAAATTGGAAGGTGGACTTTATCAGCCACCAACACCCGGGAGAGTGGTCGCTGCATCTGAAAGTGTTTTGGGAAATTTGGCAGTGCTGGGGGACACCAGAGGTGGATCTACTGGCATCCTGATTCAACAACAAAGTCCAGCAGTTTGTGTTCTGAGCGAGGGATCCTCTGGCTATATGAGTGGACGTTCTGATGATTCCATGAGCCCAGTTCCCTTTGATTTATGCCTTTCCCCTAATCTCTATTCTATCGCATCTCTTGCGCAAATTTCGGATGGGGGCGGTGACAGTCATTCTAGTGGCACCAGATTGGCCGAGGAGGTACCCAGAGATAGTGAGGCTAACAGCAGACGGGCCTTGGCAGCTTCCGGTCCGACCCGATCTACTTTTTCAGGGTCCTATATTCCACCCAAATTTATATGCGCTAAGTTTGACAACATGCCTATTGAAGCCACAGTTTTGAGAGATTGTGGGGTTTCAGGCTCTGTGTTGCTTACAATGGTAAATGCTAGAAAGCTAATTACCAGGAAGATTTATCACAGGGTATGGAAGGCCTACATTGCGTGGTGTGATGCCCGGAAATGGCATCCCCACAAGTATGTGATTTTTTTTTTAAAGGGTACTTTATTAAACAACTTAGATGTACAGCACATACAACTGCATTGTAGTTGATAGAATTAAAAAAAAAAAAGACATTAAGGGCGTCTACATCTACGTCTATAGCATAGCGTCTGACCCCGCAGGGTCTTATGCTCTTCCCTGCATTCCTAGAGCTCCCATTAGCATCATATTCAAAGATACATAGAGGGTTTCGAAGCATTATTTCCGTTATACATTTATCATCAATTTATGGAGAGTACCATCCCTCCCCGGCATTCAGGAAATCAAGAGTCCTCAGGCACAGTGTCATTAGATTCCATCCAGGTTCCCCATATTTTGTGGAACTTACGGGGGCAACCCCTTGCCTCATAAGTCAGCTTATACAGAGGAAGCACATTATGTATCAGTCTAATCCAACCATGCATTGTGGGTGAGGATCCAGGCTTCCAGTTCATAGTGATTTTTTTTTAGTGTAAAAAAAATGCGATACGCAAAAAGGTTTGCTTATGTTTGGGGATATTTTCCTCATCTTCTATATGGCCCAGCAGGCAGCGCAGAGTATTACATATATTAGGAAGTTGCGTGAGGGAACTGAGAAATGCTGTGACCTCGGACCAGAACTGCCTAATCCGAGGACAAGTCCACATCATGTGGAAGAAGGTACTGTCAGCCACATTGCATCTAGAGCACAGAGCAGAGGGGATCCTGCCTAGTTTATGAAGCAAGCTTGGCGTATAGTATGATCTATATAATAGTTTGGTTTGGATAACTTTATCTCTGGAGGAGATGACAGCAGGGACCTGGACCGGTAGAATTTCCTTCCAAATGTCTTCCGACATCTCCGGGATGTCAGAGCGCCATTTGAGTTCTGTTTGAAGAAGTCTAGCTGTGGTGGAGTGGAGGAGAGTTTTATAAAATTTGGATACAAGTTTCTCATGGGCTGGGTCAGTTATCAGTAACTCGAGTCTTGAGGGCTGCATATTCATATTACGCAGACCAAATTGTGTTGTGGCTGTGTGTCGAATCTGAAGGTAGCGAAAATATGCTGTTTGGGGCAAACCGTAGTCTCTAGAAAATTCAGCCAAAGATCAGAATGAATTTTCCACAAATAAGTGAGACATTAGCCTAACCCCATGTCTGAACCAATATTTACCATCTTTCCTGTGAAAAAACTTCTTCAGCTGGGGATTACCCCAGAAAGGAGTATTGGGGGGAATATTGGGGTGGGTCACCAGGTGGTAGTAATTTTGAAATCTTAAATATCCTTATAGTCATATTAAGAATACCTGTTCCCGCCCGCCCACTAGTGAATAGACTATACAGTAAGTTCTGCAGTGACTCGTATGATGATAGGATGGCGGCTTCTAACGCTGTAGCTGCGTTGTTAGCTTCTGGATGGAACCACCAGTGTGCATGTGCCAACTGGGAGGCGATATAATAAGTCTGTAGGTTGGGGAGCGCTAGTCCCCCTTCTTGTATAGGTAATTGTAGCGTGTCTATTGCTATGCGAACCGCTCTTCCTCCCCACAAAAAAGTAGTAAGAATAGATTCTATTTCGCAAAATTTACGCTTGGGATATAAATTGGTGAGTTACCTAGTACATACAGAAAGCGGGGCAGAAATATCATCTTGAAAATGTTGATTCTGCCCAGAAGTGTTAAGGGAAGAGTAGTCCACGTTTTTAAAATAGTCTTTAGCCTACGAATTAGGGAGTCCAGATTATTTTTAATATAATGGGATATCGGCTGCTGGACAACAAGTCCGAGATATCTAAACGTGGGGACAACCTGCAAGTCAATTGTGGTCGCCTGGTGCAACATAAATAAAATGGACTTAGACCAATTCACCCTGAATCCAGAGAAGCTTCCAAACTCCTCTATAAGTTTAAGTAGGGTAGGGACTGCTGCTTGAGGGTCCGCATAAGCATATCATCTGCGTACAGATACTTTTTCCTCCAGTCCCCCTACAGTGAGACCCACAATGGCCAGGGCAGCCCTAAGCAGTGCCACGAGAGGCTCTATCTCCACCGCAAATAGCAGCAGCAACAGAGGGCATCCCCGCATAGTACCCTTCCTGATTACAAAAGGGTCAGAAATAGACTGATTAACCCTCAGTCTAGCCCACGGGTTACTATACAGCCGCACTGATGCAATAAATCTCTCTCCAAATCCAAATTTTGCCAGTACTTCCAGCAAATACGGCCACTCCACTGAATCAAAGGCCTTGTGCGTATCCAGGGCAACAACCGCTCTGGACCCCACAAGGTCGTGCTCAGCCTGCATGTTCGTGAATAGCCTCCGCAGATTAATGGATGTAGTCTGGCCCGGGATGAATCTCGTTTGATCTTCCCCAACAATAGAGGTGGTTACTGTGTTAAGTCTAAGGGCCAGGACCTTGGCTAATATTTTTACATCTGAATTAATCAAGGAAATGGGTCTAAATGATTTGCAAAGGGTATGATCCTTGTGTGGTTTAGGAATAAGCACTATTAGCGCTTCAGACATAGAGGGTGGGAGACAGCCTGTCTGCAACGCATAGTTAAACAGCCTGAGCAAATGTGGGATTAGCATGTCTTTTAATGTACTGTACCACTCAATAGGAAAGCCATCCAGGCCAGGCGTTTTGTTCCTGGCGAACAACTGGATGGCCTTCTCCACCTCCTCCTCTTTAAGAGGCGCTTCGAGGGTTGCTATTTGATCCTCTGTTAACTTGGGTAAGGTGATCTCAGCTAAGTAGTCATCTAGTTCTAGGATAGTGTAGTGGGCCTTAGTCGTATATAGAGAGGTATAAAAAGCTACAAACGTGTCAACTATATCCTTGCTCCACCAATACTCCATGCTCATTCTTAATTCTGGAGATGCAACATGAAAGTCAGGCCTAGATAAGTAAGCTAACAAGCGGCTATTTTTATCACCAAATTCAAAAAGTCTTTGACTTTGATATAGTATTTTTTTCTGCGTACGCTCTAAAAGCACCATCTCTAACTCTCGTGCTTTGCTACACCAGGCTACCTTATTTTCCTTACCTTATGTAGCCTCCACCTCCCAGAGGGATTTTTCCGCGTCCGTCATCCTGGACTGGGATGCCTTAGCGGCAAAGGAGCCTCGCATTGTGGCCTTAAATGCATCCAACACCACATCCATGGAGGCACTTTGCTGGTTATTTACCCAAAACGAGGACATGTCTTTACGTCTCCAGTCCATGACCGCTGGATCCACCAGCCACAGGGGGCTCAGTCTCCATATCTTATAGGAGGCAAAGGCGCCCAGAGCGAAGTCCGCCAGCAAAGGCGAGTGGTCCGACACCGCCCTGGGCAAATACTTCACATCACTTATTATATTAAGCACAGCATGAGACACCAGGTAGAGATCTATCCGTGACAGTGTACCATATGTATCTGAATAGCAGGAATACTCTTTCACATCCGCATGTCTCCACCTCCAGGCGTCCACCAAGTTATACTGTGTCAAGTAAGTCTGCAGGGGGGTGGGAGGTGCTGTGGAGCACCCCAGCCTATCTAAAGTATTATCTAACACTGTGTTGTAATCCCCAGCCAAGATCAGTGGGCCCTCCGCAACACCCAGCACATCACCATGAGTTCCTCAAAACGTTGCTTGGTAAATGGTGGTGGGAAATATATACTGGCGAAGATGTATGGTTTGCCCTGCAATTCTAGTACCACTATTACATAGCACCCCTTAGAATCCATTTTAATATATTTGACAGTAATCTGAGCAGATTTGGCTATCAGGATAGAAGTGCCTCTAGCATATGTGGAATAGGTGGAGTGAAGGGCGTATGCTATCTTGGCTCTCTTTAGCGCCATCACCCTAGAGCCCTGCAAGTGTGTCTCCTGGAGGAGGATGACATGCGGATTATGACGGGCTAGGTATTCAAACATTAAAGAACGTTTCACCCTGGAGTTAAGCCCCCTGATGTTCCAGGAAATCAACCGTAACTTAGACATATCTCCAGGGTGAATAATTTGTAAACAGGATAGCAACACCAGTGTAGTAATAAGGGTTGTAAGTAGGAGCATGGAAAAAACCTGTCAAACCGTAGTCCATACAGTAGGAGCATCGAAGGGGGACGCCTCACCACCCACATAACAGTACATAAAGCGCATAACTGGGCACTGTAGTTCCCGAATCTAAGTGCCATAGAGTTCATAACTGGAAAGCAAAAGTTAACAGTCAACAGTCCCAAACCAACCCTAACCCTCCCGGCCCTCAAACCCCAACTCTTGAGGGCTTTGATCCCAGAACTCACTGCTAGTAGCACGGGGGACATGACACAGTCCCAGGTCTTAGCAAAAAACAAAAATCCAGAGAAAAGTGTGTGTGTGGGGGGGGGGGGGGGGTAACTGTGTTGTGCAAGTC
>BLSH010248633.1:669173-684803 GCA_018402905.1 Glandirana rugosa | reverse complement strand
CGACGTTTGACGGGGAGGACACAGTGACCGACGTTTGACGGGGAGGACACAGTGACCAACGTTTGACGGGGAGGACACAGTGACCGACGTTTGACGGGGCAGTTTGCAGCCAGTGACACAGGAGGGGCAGTTTGCAGCCAGTGACACAGGTGGGGCAATTTGCAGGCAGTGACACAGGAGGGGCAGTTTGCAGCCAGTGACACATGTGGGGGCAGTTTGCAGGCAGTGACACAGGTGGGGGCAGTTTGCAGCCAGTGACACAGGAGGGGCAGTTTGCAGCCAGTGACACAGGAGGGGCAGTTTGCAACCAGTGACACAGGAGGGGCAGTTTGCAGCCAGTGACACAGGAGGGGCAGTTTGCAGCCAGTGACACAGGAGGGGCAGTGTGCAGGCAGTGACACAGGTGGGGTACATTGCAGAGTCGTCGTTCCCCCCCCCTTACTTACCCCATCCAGCAGGAGTGTTGCAGAGGTTCGGCATACGGAGAGCGTGCTGGGTCTGCAGAGTTCGGCACATGGAGAGCGGCTGTCCCCCCTCGTCGGTCCCCGGGCGGTCATGGTCTCTGTGGGAGCGAAAGTCACCTCCGCTGCCACAGTGACCCGCCCTCGGCCCCCGAATCCAATCACCCTGAGCGGCAGCCAATCAAGCTATGAGTGTTCGCCTGTTCAGCGCACACTCATAGCTTTTAATGGCCGACCAATAGGCTCACT
This sequence comes from Glandirana rugosa, assembly GCA_018402905.1. Taxonomy (NCBI): domain Eukaryota; kingdom Metazoa; phylum Chordata; class Amphibia; order Anura; family Ranidae; genus Glandirana; species Glandirana rugosa. Next base: position 684,093 of record BLSH010248633.1, on the reverse strand, counting down.
ACTTGGCTGTCATGTGACAGCCAAGGAGCCGGAAAAAAAAAGTCAATGTACCGGCACCACCTGCAGGGGGGCGGGGTTGACTTTTTTTTTCTTTTGCCGGCGGGGAGGCGGCGCCCCAGTGCCCCTCTCACACCAGCCGCCGCTGCCCTGAAGGATTTCCCCCCTTTAGGACCAGAGCACTTTTTGCGATTCACACTGTGTCGCTTTAACTGACAATTGTGCGGTCGTGCGATGTTCTACCCAAACAAAATTTGCGTCATTTTTTCCCCACAAATAGAGCTTTCTTTTGGTGATATTTGATCACCTCTGCGTCACTTCTGATCACGGCTATAAACAAAAAAAGAGCGACAATTTTGAAAAAACCCAATATTTCTTACTTTTTGTTAAAATACAAATCCAAAAATGAATATAAAAAAACAAATGTATTCATCAGTTTTAGCCGATATATATATATACTTCCTCATATTTTTGGTAAAAAAAAAAATCGCAATCAGCGTTTGATTGGTTTGCGCAAAAGTTGCAGCATTTTCAAACAATGAAAATTCATTTATGTGTTTTTTGTTTTTTTACTAGTAATGGCAGCGATCTGCAATTTTTAGCAGTACTGCGACATTGCAGCGGACGTGTCGGACACTTTTGACACTTTTTTGGGACCATTGGCATTTATATAGCAATCAGTGCTATGAAAATGCACTGATTACTGTGTAAATGTCACTGGCAGGGAAGGGATTAAAACTAGGGGCGATCAAAGGGTTAACTGTGTTCCCTGGGATGTGTTACTGACTGTATGGGTGCTGTGCTCAGTGGGGGTGGAGAGTGATCGCTGCTCCCATATAAAGGAAGCATGCGATCACTCTCCTTCTCCCCTGTCAGAACGGAGATCCGTGTGTTTACATACACGGATCCCGTTCTTTCACTGCGGGGGAGCGACATCAAGTCCATCCTACCCCACTCCCTGGTTCCCCCATAACACAGTGCGTGCGCGAGCATGCTCACAATCCGCGATCTCGCAGCTGCCCTCAGGTGATGGCGATATGCGATATTGAGCCAAGTTCAGTAACTAGTTAAAGCAATTTCCTTTCACTTCCTGTTGTGTCATCAAGATAGAAAGTATATGAAAAGCTTTGTAGGGCACACATCAGAAACAAAAAAGAGGTCTTAATATATCTTTCAAACCTGTAGCTCCATGTCACAATGTTCAGCATGAAAGGTAAGTGACAGAGAGAAAGCTATCATCATTTAGGTTTTTGATGATCTAAATGAAAATCGTTAACAATGCATTGTAGGAACATTATAGAAAATTGAGGCCCAAGCTAAGGACTTAAAAATCCCAATGATTCCTATTTTTGTTACATACAGGAAGAAGCAATAAGCAGTTATTCATTTTAATCAGGCCTCTCTGACATTTTAAGATAGATTACAAAATTGTCAACCCTCAGAATTATAATGGAGGTTCTCAGTACCTTATAAGCTAGTATATTCCTGCCAATCCCCTATGCTGTATCTGCATTTGGTAGCGTTTCCCTCCAATCCTGTCTCAATGGCACTACAACCAGGAAGCAAGAGTAAAGCCAGGGGGTTGCAAGAAAAAAATTGACAGCTCCAGTTAGAGCCGCTCTACTAACCATTAACCATCCAACATTAGTACAGCAATCCCCCCTGCTGAGCTGTTGTGTTCTGACAGGGGAACAGCCCCCCCCCCCGCCAGAACACTCCGATCAGCGCTCTCTGCCATTGGCTGAGAGTGCTGATAAGGAGTCAGTCGGCTGCTTGTTTTCCAGCCAAACGGCTGGCTACTGTCGGACAAACCGACATACACGTGGACCGAATGTCGGCCGTTTTGGGTTTTTTTGAACTGGCAAATGTCTCACGACAGTCAGCCCGTGTGTACCCGACTTAAATCTCTTCAAAGTAAGGAACAAATCCACCTGTTCTGGTCACTGCTGCCAGCATGACAGTGTGGGGAAATCTAGAAGTGCCACAGACTAAAACAATAACCTTCCGCCACTCTAGCCAAAATGTTTGAAGAGAAGCAGAAAGGCACACAAGGTGATAAAAAGGCGAATGACACAGGCAAATGAGCAGAGTTTCACACACGCTGATTTAGGAAACTGAGATCTGGATGTTGTATAGAAGATCTTGCAAGTGGAGTTTCCCTTCACAGCCCTTTAATTCCAGTAAACATATACAAAGCAGTATTTTGTGGAAAGTGCAACCATTAGAAACTCTGCAGAAGGTCACAGCGCCCTTGTCTCAAACGGAATCCAGATTACTAATGATATCCGACGAAGATGTTCCAAGCATTGTGCCCAATACAATTGTTAATTCCTTTACATTTACTTCTCCTTCCACTTGTAATGAAATGATTAAATTCATTGTTCTATTGTTCTGGTGTGTTATTTTCCCCAGAGAACCTTTTACGAGCAACAATACTGTCTTTCTCCATAATTTGTTGTCGTTGCATCTGAGCAGAAACAATACGCCTGGGCAAGATCGATGCAAAAGTCATATCAAGACAGCGCCCGCTGCCTCCCCATTTTCTCTTTCACACTTCAGCTAAACAAGAGCCTCCAACAAGAGATCAGAAGTAAAGAAGAAAAAAAAATTAAGTAAATGTTAAAAAAAAAAAAGAACGATAGAAGTTTTTGCTGCTCCAAGCGGCTGTTTTTTCAAAGCCGGAGATTTTTAGATATGCAGAAGGCACCGGAGGCAGAATTAACATCAATAGTATTTCTAAGATTTAAACTGTTGAAGATGTCTGTGTTTTCACATGTCTTCATGAGACATAAAATCTTCTATATTTAGGAGAGGACCAAAGGCCACTTTATTGTACTGCGTCTCCACTTCTGTTACAAATTTCACAAGGCAAACTGCTTTTTACTGTAAACTGCTGCTCTCTAATAGCACCAAAATTACAGAACATTTTGTTAATGTTTTGCTCTAGTCGTATTATCATTTTCTGGTGTTTTGGCGATTTCTACCTACCTCACTTATACGCTTAATAATAAATAAAATAAGTGATTACAATCGTTTGTCTATATAAGAATCAACAAATGCTGTTGCTGCTATTATGAATAAAATCAATAATCGATGACATCTGTGCTAAAAAAAAATAGAGATCTAATTTATTTAAACTTACTGTTAAATACAGAAAAGAAACTTGTATTAATCAAATATTACCAAATATGACATAGCTGATAAATCTTTAAAAAGATATATATATATATTTTTTCTCTGGTAATGACGGTGATCTGCGATTTTTATTGGGACTGCGATATTGCGGCGGACAGATTGGACATTTTTGACACTTTTTTGGGACCATTGACATTTATGCAGCGATCAGATCTAAAAATAGCTACTGGTTACTGTATAAATGTCACTGGCAGGGAAGGTATTAACCTGCAGGGGGAATCAAGGGATTAACTGTGTTCCCTAGGCGTGTTCCAATTGTGTGGGGGCTGGGCTGGCAGGGACATGACAGATCTAACTGATTCCGGTGACAGGGATCAGTAGATCACTGTCATGCCCACTGACAGAACGGGGAACTGCCGTGTTTATATCGGCAGATCCCCGTTCTTCCTCTCTAGAAGGCAATCGCAGGTCGCTGGCAGACATTGAGTCACGCAGAGTGCGGCGGGCACAAGAGCACGCTGCCGGCAGTGCGCGCACGCCCACAACTGCGGCTGCACGGATTGTCGTTTATAGACGGCGGTCTGCCCAGCGGAGTCAACTTGCCGTTGTTTATGTACGCAAGGAGGTCGGTAAGTGGTTAAAGAGTTTTTGACTTGCTTTTATATTGTCTGTCTGCCCAACCCTGCATTCACCCCCATCGAGCATTCTCATGAAAAACCCACTTTTTTTATTTTGTACTGTAAAATTTTGCAAAAAAAGTAATTTTTCTTCATAAATTTGGGCCAAAATGTATACTGCTACATATCTTTGGTAAAAATAACCCAAATTGGTGGATATTATTACGTTTGTGTGAACGTTATAGAGTCTACAAACTATGGTGCAAATCATTTCTTGAGACACTAACAGGCCACTAAAGTACAAATACCCCCCAAATGACCCCTTTTTGGAAAGTGGACATTCCAAGGTATTTAGTTAGAGGCATGGTGAGTTTTTTCACGGTTTCATTTTTTCCCACAATTCTTTGCAAAATGTTTTTTTTATAATTTTTTTTTTCACAAAATTGTCATTGTAACAGGTTATTTCTCTCACATGGCATATGCATACCACAAAGTACACCCCAAAACACATTCTACTACTCCTCCTGAGTATGGCGATACCACATGTGTGGGACATTTTCACAGCCTGGCCACATAGCGAGGCCCAACATGCAGGGAGCACTATCAAGTGTGCTAGGAGCATAAATTGCACATCTCATTTCTCAACCACCTATTACTCTTTTTTAAAGGCCCTGGAGCACCAGGACAATTACCCACAAATGGAATTACCCACAAAATGACCCCATTTTTGAAAGCTAACGCACCAAGGTATAATCTATGAGGCATAATGAGTCTTTTGAATGGTTCATTTTTTTCCAGAAATTTTTGGAAAATGTGGGAAAAAAATGAACACTTTTTTTTTACACAAAGTCGTCCATTTATTTCCAACACGCACCATGTACATAGGAAAAATGACACCCCAAAATACATTCTGCTACTTCTCCTGAATATAGCAATACCACATGTGTGTGACTTTTACACAGCCTGGCCACATATAGAGGCCCAACATCCAAGTAGCACCTCTAGCACCTCCAGGCGTTCTAGGAGCATAAATTACACATACCATTTTCTGACTACCAATCACATTTTTTTTTTAATTATTTAAAGTTATTTCCCTATCCCCATTTCTTTGTAGGGCACTTGTCCGACCCTTACCCCCATTTTCCTTCCTTTTGCAGATTATCACTAAAATGGAAGAAACGCATTATCATGTTGTATCTTGTCCTGGACATGACAGCTGAGCATATGGGCATGTGGTGGATTGGGTGGATGGACCAATACCCATGGAGTTCATTTTTTGCGTAATCCCCATATTCAGTGTGAGGCCCAAAAATATTTTTAATTCGTCCAGTGTCAGACGCTGCCAATGGAACATGCGGGCATAAGATGAAGTGGGATTGGCAGCAATGAATTGTTCTGCATACAGATTGGTTTGGTCCACCATACTCTGTATCAATTTGGGGGTGAAAAACAAATAAAAGTAGTCCAATAGGGCAAAATTTGTAGTTTCAACCTGCACACCTGGTTGTGCGGTGAAATTAGGGATTATTGCAGACCCTGAGTTGGGGGACAACCTCACGGGGTTTGCCAGGGCATCGGGAAGGAAGGACTGAGGTCTGGTGCTGCTGGTGGTGGGTAGGTCTTCGGTTCTTGGTCCTAATCTTCTCATTCTTTTAGGAGGGGGGGTGGTTTCCTTAGCTGAATCGGACTGTAATCCACTGCTCTCTAATGGTTCATAATCGTTTGGTGAGAGCTCCCCGCTGCTCTCATCATCCGACATGGCAAGTATTTCAGACGCCTTTTCAGGGTTATATACTCTCTGAGACATGATAATGGGCCTGGTGATTATACTGATGGCAGTACTGATGGGTGGCGATATTGGTGGTGGACCTGCGTTTAGCGGTACTGGTGGCTGGCCTGTGTGGCGGTACTGGTGGCGGATCTGGTGATACGGATGGCTGGACTGGTAGCGGATTTGTTTAGTGGCACCAGTGGCGGTACTGGGGGCTGGCCTGTGTGGTGATACAGATGGCTGTTCTGGTAGCGGATATGTTTAGTGGTACTTGTGGCTGGCCGGTGTGGCGATACTAGTGGCGGTACTGGTGGCGGGTCTGGTGATATTGATGGCTGTACTGGTAGCGGATCTGTTTAGTAGCACTGGTGGCTGGCCTGTGTGGTGATATGGATGGCTGTTCTGGTAGCAGATCTGTTTAGTGGTACCGGTGGCGGTACTGGTGGCTGGCCTGTGTGGCGGTACTGTGTGATACTTGTGGTGACAGATGGGCTGTGTGACAGATCCAAATGGTACTAATGACAGGTCCTCTTTATTGGGGGGGGGGGTTGTGTTGTGCACAATACAGTTGACAGTAGAGAGACACTGACTAAAACTCACTGATCCCCGCTCTGCTCTCTCTTCACACGATCGGTGTGTGAGGAGAAAAAGCAGGGATCAAGATAGTGACTTTTTTTTGTTTACATTTGTGACCGGCTGTGATTGGACACAGCTGGTCACATGGTAAACAGCCAATTTTATTGGCTGTTTACAGATTGGGAAAGCTGTGTCCAAGGGACAACCCCCTCCCGATCACGTGGGCGCGCACTGTATGCACTTGCGGCGCGCTGCCGCTTGCCAGCATTCTGTGATCGGCTGTGTCTTATACACAACTGATCATATGGTAAACAGCCAATTTAACTGACTGTTTACCGTGATCGGTGACGGCCCATGTCCAGCGCGATCACCGCAAAACCATATCAGGCCACATGCCCTCAACATGGGAAGGGTGCTTTGGGGTCCCCAAAGCACCTTGTCCCCATGTTGATGGAGAGAAGGGCCTCATCCCCACAACCCTGGCCGGTGGTTGTGGGGGTCTGCGGGCAGGGGGCCCAGATCCCGGCACCCTCCATGTGTACCCCTACCCATTCACCAAAAAAGGAATGTAGTGTTACAAAAAACAGTAGACCGTTTTTGACAAACCCTTTATTGTAAAATATCTCTTTTTCTTCTTTTTTGGTGAATGGGTAGAGGTACATTGTAGCCCATACTCATTCACATAGGGGGAGTCGGGATCTGGGTGCCCCCTTATTAACCAGTCCCCTTCCGAGTCATTGTAAAATGACGTTGGCAGGAACCCTTCGTCGATCCGGGCTGACCGCTTTTCGCTGCTACTGCGTGTCGCCCGGGATCGTGTCCACCCCCCTGATCTGGGTAAAGGCCACTTTGTTGTTTCACATGGCCACGGCTTGTGCGCGTTCCCGGGGGGCGCACAGTGCGGCAATTGGGGACGAGGCTTGTCCCTTGGACACAGCCCGACCCCGATCAGGGTAAATGAGCCAATGAAATGGCTCTTCACCACGTGACCAGCTGTGTCCAATCACAGCCGGTTATAAATGTAAACAGTCCATCGGTAACACACTGTTTCCTGGCTCTTCTCCTCACACACCGATCCTGTGTGAGGAGAAGAAAGGAGAACAGTGAGTTACCATTGTTTGATTGCTCTACTGTGCCCAGATTGTGCCCCACTCAATCAGAGTACCTGTCAGTCCATCAGAGAGTACCTCTCAGTCAATCAGAGTACCCTATCATCACATCAGAGTACCTGTCAGTCCATCAGAGTACCTGTCATTCTGTCAGAGAATCCACCATACCATCAGAGTACCTGTCAGGCCATCAGAGTACCCGCCATACCATCGGAGTACCTGTCAGTCCATCAGAGTACCTGTCAGTCCATCAGAGTACCTGCCAGTCCATCAGAGTACCTGCCAGTCCATCAGAGTACCTGCCAGTCCATCAGAGTACCTGCCAGTCCATCAGAGTACCCTATCATCACATCAGAGTACCTATCAGTGCCATCAGAGTACCTGTCAGTCCATCAGAGTACCTGCCAGTCCATTAGAGTACCTGACGAGCAGTCCAGTGTAACAGCCACCATGTCCAAAAGGGTATACACAACAGAAGAAGCATAGCAAATGATATGCCCTCATCGCCCAGTGACAGTTCCGATTACAGTTCTGATTTGGAATACCAGCCCATCAAAGAAAGTGTGTCATCATCTGAATTTGAGGAGGAAGTAGTCCGTCGGAAAAGAAGATGGTTTGAAGACAAGGCAGCTACCAGCAGTGTCAGAGACCCTAATGGCCAATCAGCAAATGCCAACGGTGCTAAACCACAGCAAGAGAGGCCCAGTACAAGCACTGGAATTCCACATCAAAGAATTAGGGCCCAAACCCAGCTTCCAGATTCCTAGGCAAACCCACAGTGGCTGCCTTCTAGCACAGGGTCATCCACAATCCCCCCTTTTAGAGCACAGCCAGGCATGCAGGCAAACACAGAAGGTTTTTCCGAAATCGTTTGTTTCTATCTACCGTATATACTCGAGTATAAGCCGTCTTGAATATAAGCCGAGGCACCTAATTTTACCACAAAAAACTGGGAAAAGTTATTGACCCGAGTATAAGCCTAGGGTGGCAAATGCAGCAGCCAGAACACAGGAATTGTAGCCAGAACACAGGGACAGGGAGCCAGAACTCAGGGATTGTAGCCAGGACACAGAGACTGTAGCCAGAACACAGGTATTGTAGCCAGGACACAGGGATTTTATCCAGGACACAGAGACTGTAGCCAGAACACAGGTATTGTAGCCAGGACACAGGTATTGTAGCCAGAACACAGGTATTGTAGCCAGGACACAGGGATTTTAGCCAGGACACAGACTGTAGCCAGAACACATAAGGGATGAGTAAGGTAGATTCACATTAAACAGAGCTGTACTGCTTCTAAGAGCCGTTCTGTGCTTTGTAAGTGTGACTAAACACATTGGAATGCAAAGCATGCTGAGAGAGAGCTGCAGCTCTTCACGGAGATCAGGAGGTGGGCGGGACTGAACAGCTAACATCAGCTTGTCCCGCCCACCTCCCGACATCAAGCTGAGAATCTGACACCTCTCTCAGCATTCTCTGCATTCCAATGTGTTTAATCACACTTACAAAGCACAGAACGGCTCTTAGAAGCAGCACGGCCCTGTTTAATGTAAAACTACTGATTACCCACAGACACTGACTCGAGTATAAGCCGAGGGGGTCTTTTTCAGCACAAAAAATGTGTATATACGGTATTTTTTCCTAATAAGCTATTGCAAAACATCGTGGACCAGACAAACCATTATGCCCAACAACACATTCGGAACAATCCCAACTCTTTCTATGCCTGTCCTTTTGAATGGAGACCCCTTACCGTGGAGGAGCTTAAAATATTTTTCGGCCTTACGTTCAACATGGGGATTACAAAAAAAAAACGAACTGCACGCATATTGGTCGACCCACCCCATCCAACATATGCCAATTTTTTCATCTGTTATGACCAGGTCTCGTTATGACATGATAATGTGGCTCCTGCAATTCAGCAATAACCCGCAGTGCCGCTCCCCCCCCCCCCCCCAAAATCATCCCGACTTTGATAGATTGTTTAAAATTCACCCCTAATTGATTTTTTTTCTAAAAGGTTTGCTGAACTCTATATCCCTGAGCAGAATATTTCCGTGGACGAATCCCTGGTCCATTTCACAGGCCACCTGGGTATGAAACAGTACATCCCCTGTAAGAGAGCCAGGTACGGAGTAAATCTCAACAAGCTTTGTGAAAGTTCCACTGGATACGTGCACGCCTTTCATGTATATGAAGGCAAAGACTCCCATCTCCAGCCCCCTGATTGTCCATCGTATATGGGAATAAGTGGGTAAATTGTGTGGGAATTGGCATACCCACGCTTCAAAAAAGGATATCATATTTATATGGACAATTACACAAGTTTGCCCCTTTTCCGTCACCTATATTGGGAGGATACTTTGGCATGCGGTACTGCAAGAAAAAATAGAAAGGGCTTCCCACAGAGTCTAATTACCACAAATCTGCAAAGGGGGGAATCAGCAAGCCTCAGGAATGAGGAAGTATTGGCTGTGAAGTGGAGGGATAAGAAAGATGTGTACATCATGTCCACAATCCACGATGCCACCTCATTGGAACCAACTTGAAAATCCCTCTTCTGGTACAAAAGTTGTGGTTTACATTTTTCACATGGCCATGTACAATGCATTCGTCACCTACTGGAAATCATCAGAAAGACCCAACACCTTCCTAATCTTCATTTAAGACATCATTACTGCCCTGATATATCCATAGATCCCCCCCCAGAAAGCATTTGCACTGATTGTCTGAGCAGACTGTATGAGCGTAATTTTCCTGACCATATTCCCCCATCAGCAACCGGAAGAAGATGCCAAAAAAAATGTCGGGTGTGCAGCAAAAGAGGAGTTAGGAAAGACACCAGTTTCTATTGTCCCCAATGTCCCTCCAATCCTGGCCTTTGCATCGGAGAATGCTTCAAATGCTTTCATACACTTGTAAATTTTTTGCATTTCAAAAATATTTCAAATAGACTGCCATTTCCCAATTTTCAATTCCTGTGCTGATTATTTCCCTGCACCAACCATACCACTGCCTTCCATGTGAACTGACCCTGGCCTGTTTATTGACTATGCCTCTGCCTGCTGTCTGCATTGTTTATCCACCATATTTCTGCCTTTCACGTGATCTGACCCTGGCCTGTTTATTGACTATGCCTCTGCCTGCCGTCTGCATTGTTTATCCACCATATTTCTGCCTTTCACGTGAACTGACCCTGGACTGTATCGACTATGCCTCTGCCTACCGCCTATTTCTGCCTTTTACCTGCACTGACCTCGGCCTGTTGACCATGTTTTTGCCTGCCCCTTGGACTGATCTTTCACCCTGCTACACAGAGGTCTCACATATGTGAGGGGCTCCAGAATGGTGTTCTGATTTGAGAAAAACAGTTATTGGTTTTCTCTTTGTTTTGTAATTCCCAGAACAGGGTCTGGTGTCTGAAGGCTTCAAAGCGTTTTGGGTGGGAGAAGCCTCTATCCCTGTCCCCATTCTTTCCTAACCGAGGCGCTAAGCTTGATGGTCCTGCCTGCTGCCTGGACAGATACTTTGGCTGTACTGAAAATATCTCTGCCTGCACTGACCCAGGACTTTTTATGGGCCATGTACCTGCTGCCTGGATACCAATACTTTGGCTGTACTCTGCCTGCTGCCTGTGCTATGGACAGTATTCCTGTCTACTGCATGGATGATCCTTTCACTGCTGCTGACCACATCCCTGCCTGCTACCTTCTCTTGTCACGTTTTTGGGGTTGTGTTCGATATGTGAGAGATCACACAAATACTTAAAAAATATAACATTTATTACAAGTAATGACAGATAAAGATAAAGAAAATATCAAGAATACTTAACTAAAGGTGCTTGTTTCCCGCCATGGGTCCCTTTCATGGCATAGGTGACCAGGACCAGACACGTGCCTCATGGCTGTTCTGGTTGAGACTGACTCATATAGGTTTTTGCTGTGGTAATATAGAACTTGTATAAGGGAAAAGCCCACCCCCCAGCCAACACCCTGTAAGCAACAATATGACCTTTGCATTCCTGAGGAGAGGGGACTAGCTTGACCATATAAGGCCGTTCAAATGCCAATAAGTTGAGTCATGCAATAACCAGGATATTAGAGGCTATAATAGATATTTGTGAGCCAACCTTAATGAGCAATATGAAATATGCAATTTCCCCAACATACCTGAACCAATGCTTTGACTGTGCTGCCAATATCTCTATCTGCTAATATGGACTGTATTCCTGAGGCTGCCTGTTTTGCTGTCGCTGTCCATGTTTCTGCCTGCTGCCTGGACCGATGCTCTCCTCTGTTGACCACTGCACTACTAAAACCGCAGGTAATCTTTTCTTACCCTTTGCAGAATGCATTTTGGTTTGTAATTTGTATGTACAGTACATGATATGTGTTAGAAATATGAAGGGCCTTCGACAATGTGATAGGTTGGCGGAAATTTATGTGTGTGATTTATGTCCCAAAACACCTGGAGATGGATGTTGGGTCTCTGTATGTGGCCAGGCTGTGTAAAAGTCTCACACATGTGGTATCGCCATACTCAGGAGTAGCAGAATGCATTTTGGGGTGCCTTTTTTGCTATGTACATGCTATGTGTTGGAAATATCATCTAAATGGACAACTTTGTATAAAAAAAGAGTTTTTTCAATTCCATTGTCCTGGTGCTCCAGGGCCTTCAAAAGTGTAATAGGTGGTTGAGAAATGAAATGTGTAATTTATGCTCATAGAACGCCTAAAGGTGCTACTTCAATGTTAAGCCTCAGTATGTGGCCAGACTGTGTAAAAGTCTCACACGTGGTATCACCATACTCAGGAGGAATAGCAGAATGTATTTTGGGGTGTCATTTTTGTACATGCTATGTGTTGGAAATATCTTATAAATGGACAACTTTGTGTAAAAAAAAAATGCGTTTTCATTTTTTTTTTCCATATTTTCCAAAAACTTCTGAAAAAAATGGCATGTTAAAAAGGCTCATTATACCTCATAGATTATACATTGGGGTGTTAGCTTTCCAAAATTGGGTCATTTTGTGGGCAATTCCATTGTCCTGGTGCTCCAGGGCCTTCAAAAGTGTAATAAGTGGTTGAGAAATGAGATGTGTCATTTACAGTATGCTCGTAGAACGCCTAAAAATGCTATTTAAATGTTAAGCCTCAGTATGTGGCCAGACTGTGTAAAAGTCTCACACATATGGTATCGCCATACTCAGGAGGAGTAGCAGAATGTATTTTGGATCAAAAAAGAGAAAAGTACACTTGAATACAGTGATTTACACAATTACAGCTGCAGATATTAACAAGTGCAACATATGTTAAATGTAGGATGGAATTATACAGCTTTTGAGAACAGTTTAGGTGGTATACAATAATACTTTTCATACAGTCAAACTTTTCTTTTGCTTGTGATAGTTTCCTTAACTGTTGCATACGGTCTTTATTCTTAGCAATGAGATCCACTACAGATATCTGTGGCACTAAAGCGACTGTAACAACTATTAAGAAGAAAGAAATAATAAAAATAAAAAAAAAAAAGGAAAAAAATATAACCAGTGAAGATAGAGTAGTTTCCCGCACTATCCTGTTTTATACATTAAGGCCTTCTGGTGCCTGTAACCCTAGCCCTCTAATATTCTATTGAGCACCAACTGATGTGGAGCTAAGCCCGGTACATCCAGCCATGGCTGCCAGATAGAGTAGAATTTTTTAGGTACCTTACTATGTAGGTAAGTAAGTTTTTCTCTGATAATGGTTGCATTGACTTGTTCTATCCAAGCGTGTCTGGAGGGTATTCTTGGGGTGATCCAAAGTCTAGCAATTTGTTTTCGGGCTATGTAGAGTAAACGGATAACAGCTATGTATTCATTTGGTGATAATTTGTCTTCTTACTGCAGACCTGAGCAGAGGAAAAGCCGATAAACGGCTCTTCCTATTTACTCTGTGATCAGCCATGATTGGTCATGGCTGATCACATGGTAAAAGGCTTCCACAGAAGACTGACCCATGGCACCACCGATCGCCGCGATCGTGGGTTATCCTGAGGACGTCAATAGGCGACCAGTCAGGATAATGAACCACCCGGCCGGACGTCATTTGTCAATACGCTGGGCGGAAAGTGGTTAAGCAGCTTAGTGTTTGTTTCTGTTAGGCATGGCAGGGAGCATGTATCTAAGAATGATGTTATGTCCTCCCTAGTTGGATGTACTTTAGACGTGTATAGGTTTGTATAAAATGCACGGAATTCCTGAAGGACCTTTAGCTCGGCCCTGGTCATCCAATAGCATTTCTATATGATCTGTATTCAGTTGGTTTCTAATTAGCATTGCCAACATGTGTCCCGTGTTTTCACCCTCCTCATAGTGCTTTTGCTGTAGAAAGAATTGCTTGCTCTCGGCTATTTGCAACTCAACTTGTTTTTACATTGATTGGGCAGCCAGCAATGCTCGTTTGGTGTCATCTGTCGGGTTATCTATATAAGCCCTCTCAGTCCTACCCGCCTCTTCTGAGATAAGAGTCTCCCAAGCTTTCGTAGAAGTTTTTATTTGGTTGATTATGCGGATAAATTGCCCCCTTAGGAAGGCCTTGGCGGCATCCCACACTACCCCTATGTCTGCTGTACTCCTATTATGCTGGAAAAATTATTTTATTAACTCTGGTATAGAGTCAGGTTCTGGGAGTAAAGTCAACCAGAACAGATTTCATTTCCAGCTAAATGGTCTAGGAACCGAGGGTGTCTCCAGTTCTACCCAGAATGGGGAGTGATCTGATATTTGGGTTCATAGTTGGGTCTTCGCAATAAGCTCCTTTTACCCCTAGTAACCGACAACATGTTTATTCTGGACAGGCCGTTATATATCGTAGAATGGTATGAGTACTTTTTTATACTTGTATGCCGCATCCTCCACACATCAACTAACCCTAGCTCCAGGGCCGATCCTAGGATCACAGACGCCTGGGTGCAGAAATATTTCTGGCGCCCCCACATGGGCGTGGTCATCTTACTAACTCCTCCCCTTTACAAATTTAACAAAACATGTCAATGGCGCAACACCTAAACATTTGAGTTTACAGTTGTTTCAGTAAGCATAAACTGCAAGCATGCCAACCACATCCTGAATTTTACCAGCATTAACTAATCACAGCTCTGCTACTTAGCAATGTAGTGATTTGGAAACAAGAGATAAAGAACATGAATGCAGCAAAAGTCTGCAGCTCCCGTTGGCTCCTTCAACATTTCTAACACTGATCATGGAAAATGAAATAATCATTCCAAAAGGAGGCGTTAGCACTTAAATCATCCCAATACCATACTTGATTTGGTGTAAGGATGACTGAATTACATTATTTCTATTATGACATTGTAATATATGATTAAATAGTTCAACTCACCATAATGCAGAATCAATGGGAGCCCTGAGCTTGTTGCCTGCCACCAGATGCTATGTGTCACTTGCATTGGCGTCACTAGGGCTGGTGTCACCCAATGCAGAAAAACATGGTGTCACCCGCCCACCAACTATAGTCGTCCCTCAGTACAGACCCCCCTCCACCAATTATAGTCTTCCCTCAGTTAGAAGGGTTAGAACTGCAAGCGATACACAGGGTGCCATGAAGAGGCCCTGCAGCTTACACATGCATTTGCAAATGGGCGCTAACTAAACCCCTGTGTTTAATACACACTGTTGGACAGGTTAATTTGGTTGGTAAGCAGACTGGTTG
>BLSH010248633.1:646574-666118 GCA_018402905.1 Glandirana rugosa | reverse complement strand
CCCCCCCCCCTTTTACAGTTCTCAACTCTTTTTAAATCCAACAATCGTCCCCTTCACAAATGTTCCTCACTGTTCTCACCCCCCCACCCCCCCACTCTGCAGTGCACTTCCAGTCCAGATGATTGTTTGCTAAGGCGTCCCTCCCCCCCACACACTCACACAATCCGTGCTGTGCTGCTGGCCAGAAAAAGGAGGAGGAGGGGGGGAACACAGAGAGACGCTCTGCTGCCCAAACTCGCTGTCTTAGCTACTCTGACAGAAAAGGAAGAGCTTCTCAGTCCCAGCACATGCAGCCTACAGCTCTCCCTTATCATACACTCTGGCTGCTTCGCTTGCAATAACCGGAGAACAGGAAGGGGGCGGGGATCGGCCTCACTCGCTCTGCCCCATGATAAAGTCGGCTCTGGAGAGAAGGGAGGGGAACACTCAGGGACATCGGCGCCCCCACCTCTGCGGCGCCTGGGTGCGGTGCACCCGCCCAGGATCGGCCCTGCCTAGCTCTCCCAGCAGCTTAGAAAAGGAAGTGCGTCCCCCAGTAGGTAAGATGCGAGAGAACCTGTCCCACTGGGGGTCCAATACCGTGTTGTAGTCACCCACTGCCAGCAAGAGACTATCAGAGTAGGAGGCCATAAAGCTTGCCAATTCCTTAATAACTTCTGCTGAATATGGTGGGGGGATATATATACCCGCTAAGATACCCATATAGCTTGCATAGTAAGAATATAAAGCGACCCTTTGAGTCAATTAACTCCCTTATACAATTGAATGGTACCCTTCTGCTGGCGAATATACTCACACCTCTTGCATAGGTTGAATGCGTCGAGTGAAATTGGCTTTTGAATTGTCTAGTCCAAAGGTTAGGTGATACTTTAGGAGCCAAATGTGTCTCCTGTAAGCAGACAATATCCGCTTTTAGTCTCTTGATATTTCTGGAGACTGATATCCTTTTTTTATGGTTGATTCGAGACACCTGACGTTCCAGGAAAGGATTCAAAGTCTGTTAGCCATGTGAAGTTAGAGGTGGAGATATCCAGTGGATTCTGTATTTTCCAGACTGTGATCCTGGTTCCCATCTGGGCCCTGTGGGGCTTACTTGTGTTGTTACCATATCTGGCAGCATATCTCCTCCCGGGTGCTCGGTTATTAATGTTAGGGAGGCAGGGCTGTATATAGTCCAAAGGCTACGTGCAAACCAGTATAATGTATCCAAATGCTTAGGTGGCGGGAAAAAAATAGAAAACTGAGTAAATTGCATAGTTTTTGCAAACTTTGTGCGAATCTGTTGAAACTTTCGGATTGCCTCTAATAGGCCAGTTTGTCCACTCAGGACTACCACAGAGGAGAACTACTGAGGCTCAGTGGGAGTATTTTAAGTGTCTCTTAGAGTAGAGTAATATAATGAGACTTTCAGTGTGCTTAGTGAGCTAACTTTTGTTTGCCTTGTCATAAAGTAATATTGGATGACCGACTGTGCTTCAGGTAATTGGTACATCTTATGCTTGCCCAGGTCTAGGAGGGGTACGCCCGCGGGTCGCCTTTTCCTCCCTGTCCAGCCACTGCATGGCCACCGCAGGGTTTTCATAAAAGCGAGCCTCACCATTTGCCACCACCCTCAGCTTGGTGTATTGTAGGTTGAGCGCCCTAAGGCGACGTTTAACTTCTGAGAATTTCGCCCTCTGCCACTGTACTTCAGCGGAGTAATCAGGAAATAGTAAAATTTTTGAGGTTTCCATTTTTAACTCCTCTTTCAGATTCCTGGCTTTATTAAGAATCGCATCTCTGTCCTTGTAATTCAGTAGTTTAAACAATAACATACAGGGAGGGTTGCCTGGAGGAAGGGGCCTGGTAGTCACTCTATGGGCTCTCTCCACCGAGAACATTGGGGTAAAGTTTTCTTTGCCCAGCGTATTCATGAGCCAGTTCTCGATGAAGGCGACGGGGTCCTTGCCCTCAGCTCTCTCCGGGAACCCTATTGCCCTGATGTTTCTTCTCATTCTGTTTTCCATATCCTCCAGACAGGAGGCATTTTGTGTTGACATTCTCATTGTCAGGCTTAGGTCCCGTTTCTTGGGTTCCATGTCATCCTCTATTGTGCCCACCCTGCCCTCCACCGCTGCTGTTCTCTCACGCAGTTTTTGCATGTCTTGACGGATGAATGACACCTCTGCTTTTACCCCTTTAATTTTATCCGTTAGCATGGAAATGGATGTAGTGCAGTTAGTTACCGCTGTCATGATGTCCCTCAGTGTGGGTTCTGGGCCTAGCGCTGTCGTGTGCAATGGCACGGAGGGGGAAGAATGTGTAACACTCACTGTGTCCCATGCTGTCATCAGGCCCAAAGCGTCTTCCAGAGGTGCCGTATCGTCCGCTTCTGATGGCGGGCAGGAAACATCTTCCAAAGACACCGCTGGTGCCGGTGACCCATTCTGTGAGGATCTGGAAAAGAAATTGTGTGCTGCCTTCTTATACTTAGCTTTAGATGAGCGCTGGGGCAGTCCGCCGTCTTAGTCAGAGAGGTCCAGAAAGGTGTGTGCCTCTTTCAGCCTTTTGGACATCTTTAAGGCTGGAAAAACTGGAGCCGAGCAGTCCGCAGGGTAGTGTGTGCTATCCAGGAGTAGATGCTGAGCAATTAGTCTGTGTCAGTTGGTCACTTGAGGATAAAAGAATGGATGGCCAGCGGAGAGCTCCATGCACGTGTCCGCCTAAATGTGCAGCTTAGCCACGCCCCTGGGGTGTAATTTTTGCTATGTACATGCTATGTGTTGGAAATATCTTTATAAATGGACAACTTTGTGTAAAAAAAAAAAGCGTTTTCATTTTTTCCCCACATATTCCAAAAACTTCTGGAAAAAAATGACATGTTCAAAAAACTCATTATGCATCATAGATTATACGTAGGGGGGTTCGTTTTCCAAAATTGGGTCATTTTGTGGGCAATCCATTGTCCTGGTGCTCCAGGGCCTTCAAAAGGGTAACAGGTGGTTGAGAAATGAGATGTGTAATTTATGCTCGTAGAATACCTAAAGGTGCTACTTCAATGTTAAACCTCGGTATGTGGCCAGACTGTGTAAAAGGATCACACATGTGGTAATGCCATACTCAGGAGGAGTAGCAGAATGTATTTTGGGGTGTCATTTTTGCTATGTACATGCTATGTGTTGGAAATATCTTATAAATGGACAACTTTGTGTAAAAAAAATGCGTTTTCATTTTTTTTCCACATTTTCCAAAAACTTTTGGAAAAAAATGACATGTTTAAAAGACTCATTATGCCTCATAGATTATACATTGGGGTGTTCGCTTTCCAAAATGGGGTCATTTTATGGGCAATTCCATTGTCCTGGTGCTCCAGGGCCTTCAAAAGTGTAATAGGTGGTTGAGAAATGAGATGTGTAATTAATGCTCATAGAACACCTAAAGGTGCTACTTCAATGTTAAGCCTCTGTATGTCATTGCAAGTATGCATGTGCGGTGTGTGAGAAATAACTTGTTATGACAATTTTGTGTAAAAAAAAATAAAAAATTCTTCATTTTGCAAAGAATTGTGGGGAAAAAAATTACAACTTCAAAAAATTCACCATGCCTCTTACTAAATACCTTGGGATGTCTACTGTCCAAAAAGGGATCATTTGGGGGGTATTTATACTTTACTGGCTTGTTACTGTCTCACAAAATGAGATAGGCCGTCAGTACATCAGGTGTGATCAATTTTCAATGATTTGCACCCTAGCTTGTAGACTCTATAACTTTCACAGAGACTAAATAATATACACTAAAATGGGTTATTTTTACCAAAGATATGTAGCAGTATAAATCTTGGCCCAAATTTATGAAGAAAAATTACTTTTTTTGCAAAATTGTACAATAGAAACTAAAAAAAAGTTGTTTTTTTTTCAAAATTTTCTCTTATATTGCAAAGAATTAAAAAACCAGCGGTGATTAAATACCACCAAAAGAAAGCTATATTTGTGAGAAAAAAATTATACAAATTTTGTTTGAGTACAGTGTAGCATGAGAGAGTAATTGAGATTCAAAGTGTGAGAGCACTGATAGCTGAAAATTGGTCTGGGCAGGAAGGGGGTATAAACGTCCTGTATTAAAGTGGTTAAAGGGGGCTTCCAGATTCTGATAAGCCCCCCACCCGCAGACCCCCACAAATGCTGGCCAGGTGTTAGGTAACGGACGTTATTTTTGGCATCTGTGCGCTTTTGCGTGCGCCCGCAGCGTGTTTCCTGAAGTTTCCTGTTTCTGTGACCCCGGCTTGTCTCCTGTTCCTGTTGTCTTCTGCCTGCACTGACCCCGGCTTGCCTGCGACCACTCTGCTGTCTCATCCCTGTGTACCTCACTGCTAGCCTGTTGATGACCCAGCCTGCACCCGACCACTCTCTTGCCTGCTCCCGCCTGTTGCCAACCTGGACTGAACCACTACGCTATCTTCCAAGCACGAGCGCCGGAGGAACCCTTCACGCTTGCACCACTACTCATCCAAGCCCTCGGGCCTCCCTGTACTCTCAAGCTCCCTGCCTGCACTACCAGGGGTTCCGGAATTAGGGTCGTAAGAGAGGTTGCTCCCTGTATAAGCCAGACTCCACCACCAGGTGCATGACAGTAACGGACAGCCATGTCTGAGTCTGCGCAGGAGCCCTCTCCAACAGAAGATCTTTGCCAGCATTTGGCCGGCCTTACACGAGCCATTCAGAACTTGCAGGAGGGATACCAACTGCTCGAGGAGCATGTGCAAGAACTCTCCTCCCCTGTTTCAGCAGTGGCATCTTGCACTACGGTTGCCTTGCCTTTAGAGCCCGAAGTGCCTTTGCCAGAACGGTTCTCTGGAGACTGCAGCAAGTTCTGTGCGTTCAGGAATGCCTGTGAGTTCTACTTCTCCCTCCAGCCACATACGTTTGCATTGGAAGCTACAAAGGTGGGTGTCATGATCTCTCTCCTGCAAGGAGAACCCCAAGCATGGGCCCACCATCTGCTTGAACTGAGAGCACCAGTTGTGTCCAGCCCTGCCCTGTTTCTCCACGCCCTGGCTCAGCTTTATGAGGACCCCCACCAGGCTGCCACTGCAGAGGCTGCGTTACATGACCTACGACACATTGAGGACTATGTGTCGGAGCATAGGCACTGGAGCACCGATACAAATTGGAACAACGCAGCCCTGTGTCACCAGTTCCGGCTGGGGTTATCTGAATCCCTGAAAGATGAACTGGTCCGTGTAGGGTTCTCCCGGTCCCTGGATGCTCTTATTAAACTGGCCATCCAGATAGATCGGCGCCTCAGAGAGCGCAGAGCAGAGAGATCCGTAGGGTCTCCAAGTCTCCGTGGGATGCTACCCCAGTACCACAGTCCAGCACCACCAGCCGCTGTTCCTCCTCCAGCTACTCTGGATAAGCCCGAGCCCAGGCAGCTTGGGCTCCTTTGTCCTTCACTTACCCCGAAGAGAAACAGCACCGCCTTAAGCAAGACCTCTGCCTCTACTGTGGAGGGTCCCGGGCACTATGTCCAGTCAAGAACTGTATAGGCTCTACCACTAAGCCTACAAGTACTCCCAGTCTGCCAAAGATCTCTTCTTCTCACCTCGCTCTCCCCATCAATCTCCAGCTACTGGGAAGGCGTATCTTAGTCACTGCGACTATTGATTCAGCGGTGGTCACCACGCCGCTACAGGACGGGAGTATGGGCGATGCTTGAATTGTTTTCCGGCAATTGATGAAACGCTGTTTTTAAACTGTATACATGTGAGTACAATACTTACTTTTTAATAAAATAAATATTATATAAATGGTATCACACTATTGGCCCCTTCCTTTCTCTACCTCTGTGGGGCGCCGAGACTGAAGTGACCGATGGTCATCCAGGGTCATCCAGGGTAATGGTATGGAGCTGGTATACTGGAGGTGAAGGAGGAGAAGGATTTGAACCTTGATTATACCTGCAGAAGGTTATTTCTATCCATGTGTCTGACTCACTAGCGATAGTGCGTCCCTGATTTATGGTAAGAGTACCCATCTTTGTGAACTCACAGGGTGTGCATGCCCTCCGGTGGTGGACTTTATTTGAAAATCACTTTAGGAAGGACATATTATTTTGTTTGCTGCTCTTTTCACATAATCTTTGGAAATTGGGAGTCTCGTTGAATCTTGGACTTTTTCTTTGAAGAGCACATTTTTTATTCATATATTTTGTATTGTCACAGGACTATGAGTTCTTATTTCTAATTTATCTGTTTCACCAATTTGTGTGTATATATATGTTTTGTCACATATTCAATTTAGCGCAACATTTGTTTAGAAATTGTTTACCCCATGACACATTATCACATAGTATGTTGCTGCTTATTTTAGTCACTTTAGCGCAATAAGTATTTAGGATTTTTATCCTTAGTCTTTTCAACCACCGGAATCACAATGGACCCCCAGAAGGTCTCTGCCATTGTAGACTGGCCAGCCCTGGTGGACAAGAAAGGTGTCCAGCGGTTTGTTGGCTTTGCAAATTTTTATTGCAAATTTATCAAGGGGTTCTCAGCCATTATCACTCCGATCACCCAGCTGACCAAGATGAACACCAGGTTCCGATGGACCACCGAGGCACAGGCAGTCTTTGAGACCTTGAAAGAACTTTTTACATCTGCCCCTGTGTTGAAGCACCCTGACCCCGTGTTACCTTATGTCCTGGAAGTGAATGCCTCTGAAACTGCCGTAGGAGCTGTGCTTTCGCAAACACAGGGTGCCAAGGCTCCTCTTCACCCCATGGCATTCTTCTCACCGAAACTAACGGACCCGGAGAAAAACTACAATGTTGGGGACTGGGAGCTCTTGGCTATCAAGGCTGCTCTCGAGGAATGGCGCTATCTGCTTGAGGGAGCTGCACACCCCATCCTCATATACACAGACCACAAAAACCTCGAGTATTTGAGGACAGCTAAAAGACTAAGACCCCGTCAGGCCCGGTGGGCACTGTTCTTTTCGAGGTTTGTGTTCCACATTACCTACAGGCCCGGGTCCAAGAACATCAAGCCCGATGCTTTGTCCCATATGTTTAGTGACACAGAAACTCCTACATGCCCAGATACCATCCTCTCACCCGGAAACTTCCTCCTCACCCAAGAAGACCTGTTTTCCCGTATTCGACGGGCAGTTGGCAAAGCTACCAATATCACAAACTCCAAGCTATAGAAAAAAGGGGGCTTGCTGTGGTACAGTGGTAAAATTGTCGTACCTGAGGAATTACGGCTATCAGTCTTGGAACTTTGCCATGACCACAAGCTAGCGGGTCACTTCGGTGATTGCAAGACATTGGATCTTCTCCAGAGTACTTTCTGGTGGCCACAAGTAGATGCCGACTGCAAAAAGTATATTGGTGCCTGTCCTACCTGTGCCCAACACAAGCGCAACAAAGCCAAATCATGGGGTCTACTCAACCCCCTCCCAGTACCAGAAAAGCCCTGGACCATGATCTCCACGGACTTCATCGTGGAACTGCCCACATCAGAGGGCTATTCTGCTATTTTCGTAATAGTGGATCTGCTCACAAAGATGGCACATTTTCTTCCCTTAAAAGGCACACACACCGCTGCCGAAATGACAGGAGTATTTAAGGAGCTTGTGAGGCTTCACGGGCTACCAACAAATAATATATCCGACTGTGGAACCTAGTTCACCTTTAGGTTCTGGAAGGCCCTGTGTTCCTCTTTAGACATTGAGCTATCTCTCTCCTCGGCCTACCACCCACAGACTAATGGTCAGACCCGGTGGACTAATCAGACGTTGGAGCAGTACCTGCGCTGCTTCTCCACCTTCTCTCAAAATAACTGGGTCCAGCTACTTCCCTTGGCTGAATTTGCATATAATAATACGGTCCACTCAGCTACCAAACAGTTTCCATTCTTCGCAAACTATGGGTTCCACCCATCCTTCCTACCTAACCCAATTCCGGAAAGCCCAGTACCAGCTGTTCATAGGACGATGGACTTTTTCAAGGACAATTGTAAGTTACTACAAGAAACAAGGGCCCAAGAGCATACCAAGGAGGCCTACGATAAGAAAACTCGGGGTGAGCTGAATCTGGAACCTGGCGAACGGGTCTGGCTGGCAACCACAAACCTGAAGTTGGCTTGTACTACTAAGAAGTTGGGCCCTAGATTTATGGGGCCATTCCCAATCAAGAGGAGGATCAATAGGGTGGCCTATGAACTAGAGTTACCTCCATCTTTAAAGATTCCCCCTGTATTCCATGTAACCCTGCTAAAACCTGCAACCCCAGACCATTTTCCATGCAGAAGGACTAAACCACCGGAGCCCGTTCTAGTGAATGGAGAGGAGGAATACGAGGTAGAAGCTATTATGTACTGCAGAAAGAGAGGTAACTGCATCCAATATTTAATCAAATGGAAGGGCTATGGCCCTGAAGAAAACTCTTGGGAGTCAGAGAGCAATGTACATGCTGAAAGACTGGTCAGGATTTTCAAGAGGGATCATCCAGAGAAGATGGCCCGTCTGGGCATCCGGAGGCTGCCCCTTGGGGGGGGGGGCAATGTTAGGAAATGGACGTTATTTTTGGCATCTGTGTACTTTTGCGGGAGCCCGTGTGCATGGGCGAGGGGCAATGGCACCATAACGGTCTATTTAAGCAGGCAACGCCCTGCAGCAGATGCTGTCCGTTCTACAGCATTACCAGTGCCTACAGCAGTGTGTTTCCTGAAGTTTCCGGTTTCTGTGACCCCAGCTTGTCTCCTGTTCCCATTTTCTTCTGCCTGCACTGACCCCGGCTTGCCTACGACCTCTCCTCTGTCTCATCCCTGTGTACCTCGCTGCCAGCCTGTTGACAACCCAGCCTGCACCCGACCACTCTCTTGCCTGCTTCACTTGTACCGCACTGCCCGCCTGTTGCCAACCCGGACTGAACCACTACGCTATCTTCCAAGCACGAGCTCTGGAGGAACCCTCCATGCTTGCACCACTACTCATCCAAGCCCTCATGCCTCCCTGTACTCTCGAGCTCCCTGTCTGCACTACCAGGGGTTCTGGAATCAGGGTCATAAGAGAGGTTGCTCCCTGCATAAGCCAGGCTCCACCACCAGGTGCGTGACACCAGGGTGGTGGGGATGAGATCCTTTTCCCCATCAACATGGGGACAAGGGGCTTTGGGGGGACCTCAAAGCACTTTCCCCATGTTGAGGGCATGTGTCCTGGTATGTTTTGGAGGGGGGCTCTCGCACATTCCCACCCCTTCCTGCCATGCCAGGGCTGCGTGCTCAGATAAGGGTCTGGTTTGGATTTTGGGGGGCACCCCTACACCATTTTTTTTTTTAATTTGTTGCAGGGTTCCCCTTAAAATCCATGCCAGACCTAAAGGGCCTGGTATGGACTTTGGGGGGGACCCCTAAGCAATAAAAAAAAAAAATTGGTGTGGAGTTCCCCTTAAAATCCATACCAGACCTGAAGGGCCTGGTTTGGATTTTGGGGGGGACCCTGGCGTCTTTTTTTTTTTTTTTTAATTTTGGCGTGGGGTTCCCCTTAACCACTGAAGGAAAGAGCCTTTCTGAGATTTGGTGTTTACAACTTAAAATCTGTTTTTTTTTTAAACCCTTAGAACCCTCAAACATTACATTTTTTTTCGAACACCGTAGAGAATAAAATGTTGTTGAAATATTTTGTCACATCATATTTGCTCAGCGGTCTTAAAAGCACACTTTCTTTGGAAAAAAAAATCACTTTTTTGAATTAAAAAATAAGACAACAGTAAAGTTAGCCCAATTTTTTTCTATATTGTGAAATATAATGTTACGCTGAGTAAATTGATACCCCAACATGTCATGCTTCAAAATTGCACCCGCTCGTGAAATGGTGACAAACTTTGGCACTTAAAAATCTCCATCGACGAAGTTTAAAAATTTCTACAGGTTACCTTTTTTGAGTTACAGAGGAAGTGTAGTGCTAGAATTATTGCTCTCGTTCTATTGATCGCAGCAATACCTCACGTGTGGGTTGAACACTGTTTTCATATGTGGGCGGGACTTACGTATGCGTTCGCTTCTGCGCGCGAGCTCGGAGGGACGGGGTGCTTTACTTTTTTTTTCTTATTTATTTTACTTGTTATTTTTTATTTTTACACTCTCCATTTTAAAAAAAATGGGTCACTTTTATTCCTATTACAAGGAATGTAAACATTCTTTGTAATAAAAAAAAAAGCAAGACAGGACCTCTTAAATATGAGATCTGGCGTCAAAAAGACCTCAGAGCTCATATTTACACTAAAATGTAATAGAAAAAAAAAAAAATGACACTTGCAAAAACAAATGTCTTCTTTAAGAGCATGACATGACCCAGCCAAATAGGTGCAGAAAAATTGGGCCTTGAGTGTTGGTAGTGGCAGAACACTGTAACCCCTCACAGTTACTCTTGGGCGCAGGAAGGGGACCTGCTCTTGTAAATTATTTAAAAATTGTAATGACATGCCCCAGTCAATCAGGTGCAGAAAAATTGGACCTTGAGTGTTGGTGGTGGTAGAACACTGTAACCCCTCACAATTACTCTTGTTGGGCGCAGGAACGTGCCCTGCTGTCGTAAATTATTTTATTTTTTTTTGTGTGTGTTTAAAAGTTTTATTGAAGTTTTGTACATACATATAGAGTAGTACACGTTGGATTTAAAACTTTTACGTATATATAACATTCGGTAATTATGGCAAATATCTTTAATATACTAACATTAGTCAGTTGCATAGTTGTAGTTACGATTTGCCGTAGTCGTTGCATATTGTCACCCCTCTTCTCTAGGTACCCCATACGGGGAACACACTGTACCTCAGAGGAGGGGGTTACGATGTCAGCTTTAAATGCAGTATATGGTAGAACAGTAAACATAGTAATATAAGAACAAGAACAGCAAGGGTTAAGTGAACAGTCTATTACAGTTTATAGCATTGAGATTATGCTTAGGAAGGGAGAAAACCATAGCAAGTAATAGTGAGGGTGTAGTACCTAAATAGAAGACGGCAGGTGCCCATATTAAGGTAATAGCTTAATTTGGGTTTGATTTATACATTTTATTTTTCGTTTCATAACCAGGGTTTCCAAGCATTTGTATATTTTTTGACAGTGTTGTTTTTAATGGCAGAGCTAAATTCATATTCCTTAACCAAGGTAAGTTGGTGCTTAATGTCAGATAGGTTATGGGAAAGGGAACTCCTCCACTTACGCATAATGAGCAGTTTAGCTGCAAATAGGATGTGCATCACCATCGTCCTGAATTATTTTGGGAATGATTCGATGCCTATGCTGAGAATGGCTAAGGGAGATGAGGGTGCAGTTATGATTCCCGTGAATCTGAGATGAGTATGTGGGGGCAGTCCCATAAAATGTGTGTTAGTGAGCCTCAAAGGGGCTCCAACAGTCATCATTGTCTAAATTTGCAAAATGTATGCATCTGAACCAGGGTGAGATACCACCTGTGATAAAGTTTTTGTGAGATTTCCCAGTATGAGATGCAGTTAGAGGAAATTTGGTTGCAGTGAATGGCTTTGCACCATTGATAGTCTGTGTATGTAGTTTGTAGGTCTTTTTCCTATCTTTTGTGTGCTTACAGTTTAATGAAAATGTTTTTGTTATAGAGGGTGTTGTAAAAGAAAGTAATACCTTTGGCTTTTGGAGAGTCAGACATCCAAAAGGACCAAACTTTGCTTGGTACTTTGATGGATGGAATGCCTTTTTTGTTCATGTATGAATGGATTTGGTTGTATGTGTATTGTCCTTGGTGAGGGATTTCGTAATTGTCTTGTAGGGTTGTAAAAGGGAGGAGTTGATTTTTGTATGTCATAGATCGTATAGGGAGGTGTCTCACATGTGCCTAGTGGGTCAATGATAAAATAGGAACAAGAAATTTGGAGGTTTCTAACGGAACGGGTATCAATTGAGTGTCGTCTGTTGTAATATGGGTTAGAGAGAAGAGTTTCCATGCTGTTGCAGCTGCAGATATTGTGGGATGTGTAGACCCTATGGGCCTATCCATAAATGTTTGTGCCAATAAAAAAGAGCTAAGCTTTCCTTCCGAGATGAATGACTGTTCAATGTGATGCCATTGTTTGCTGGGTGTTGGGGCGAACCAGTATCTAATTTGGTGAAGAATAACTGTGGTGTGGTAATCATGTATATCAGTCAGACCTATTCGGCCTGCTTTTTTGTGCATGATGGTAAGAGCATCTGGGTTTCTTTCTTTACCAGGCAAATGAACTTAGAGACTTTTTAAGGGTGCTAAAAAAGGATTTGGGAACCTTTATGGGTAGAGCCCTATATATGTAGAGGAGTTCTGGTAAGGTAAGCATTTTAAAGGCTGCTACTCTACCCGCCCAGGAGAAATATTGTTTGCTATATAGTTGGAGGTAATTTTTCCATGTCTGCTGAAGCTGTATATACTGTAGTTGGCCATAAATAGACTAGATGTTGGGGTGGTAAGAGATATTCCTAAATATGGCATAGTAGAGGTCACCCATTGGAAAGGAGCTATATCTTTTAGTTGGGGTTTGTTAGATTCTGGTATCATTACACTTAGGATATTTGATTCAGATTAATTCACTTTGTAGAATGAGCAAGCGTTAAAGGTCTGTAGTATATGACATGTTTTAACCAGGGAGGGAGCCTGGTCTGTTAGCGTGAGGATGATGTCATCTGCAAAGATAGTGATTTTATATTCATGTTCTTTGACTTTTAGGCTTTCTCTGCGTCTAATGCTAGAAATAGGGTCGGTTGCGTTTGGTTTAAGCATAATGCAGTAGATTGATTATTTTTTGTGTGGCATCAGATGCTTGTCTACCTAGTGTAAAGCATACTTGGTCTGGATGTATGAGATATGGCATTATAGGGCCTAGTCTATGGGCTATGAGTCTTGCATATAATTTGATGTCATGTTGTAAATTATTTTAAATATTGTAATGACATGCCCCAGTCAAACAGGTGCAGAATAATTGGGCCTTGAGTGTTGGTGGTGGCAGAACACTGTAACCCCTCACAATTACTCTCGTTGGGTGCAGGAATGGGCCCTGCTTTTAAAAATTGTTATGACATGCCCCTGTAAAACAGGTGCAGAAAAATTGGGCCGTGGATGTTGGTGGTGCCCTAAACACAAAATATCGTTGGAAGCTAGCATCATCAGGATTCAGGACAGGAGGAATAGGATATGCAGCATAGGCAGTCTTCAAGGGATCCCAGATCCCTAGCAAATTCAATCTTGATCGCTGCTGATCCAGGACTGATTCAATTTTATAAATGTGAGCCTATCAACCAAGTCTGTGGACAGGCACACTCTTTGATCCGTTATGTACCCTCCAGCAGCACTGAATGTCCGTTCAGAAAGCACGCTGGATGCAGGACAGGCCAGTAGCTTGATTGCTTATTGAGCAAGTTCCAGCCAGTGGCCCATCCTCAAGACCCAGTAACTCAGAGGATGCTCAGTTGGAAAGGTCTTCAAGTCTGCTCTTGCCACTATATATTCCTGCACCATATAATGAAGACGCTGACGATGGTTGCTTGAACCTATCAGCCCTGGCATCGGTCAGCCGGCCACCTTTTCCACCGCTCTGCCTCTGACCGAACTAAGCCTCAGAAACACATTGTCCAGCACCAGGACATGGTAACCTCCCAGGGTCTGGAAAGGCGTTGCACAAACACAAGGTATCCTGAAGGTATTTCATCCTCTGCTCCCTCTGAGAAGGCAGGATGAGCTCTGCAACTTTACCCTTGTAACGTGGATCAAGAAGGGTTGCCAGCCAGTAATGATTGCTCTCCTTGATATCACAAATCCTAGGGTCTTTTTGCAGGCTTTTCAGAATCAGAGAGCCCATGCAGCCTTAGTTTGAGGAGGCATGAGAGATGACATGACTTCCTCCCAGCCACGTACAACTCCTTGGGTTTCTGGGAATTGAAGACTGCTGCGTGTTATCCCACATCCATGCTGACACAATCCTCCTCTTCCTTCTGTGTGTTTGATGGCCCTGCAGGAATGCTATCTGCATAAAGGGGGCCTTGAGAGGAAAGGAAGTCTTCCTCTTCCTCCCGCTGTTCTGCCTCAAGTACACTTGACCATGAATCCACGAAGCGTGTGCTCCAGCAGGAAGATTAGAGGGATAGTGTCACTGATGCATGCATTGTCACTCACCATCCTTGTGGCCTCCTCAAATGATGACAGGACAGTGCATGCATCCTTGATCAGTAGCCACTGGTGTGGTGAAAAGAAGCCAAGCTCCCCTGAGCCTTTCCTGGTGCCATGCTCACAGAGGTGCTCATTGATGGCCCTCTGCTGTGCGTGCAGCTGCTGCAGCATTGCCAATGTTGAGTTCCGCCTGGTGGCAATGTCACAAATGAAACAGTTGGTGGGCTGGTTGAATTCCAGCTGAATGTCAGCCAGTCGGGCACTGGCAGGTTGAATTCCCGCTGAATGTCCGCCAGCCGGGCACTGGCACTGTATGAAAGCCAGAAATGACCACAGACATTTCTGGCCTGCCTCAGGATATCTGGTAAGCCTGGGTACCTGGTCAAGAAATGCTGCACCATCAAGACGTGCGCCAAGCATAGAACATGTGTCAAGTGTCCCTGATGGAGGGCGGAGAGAAGGTTGGGGCCATTGTCGCATACAACCATTCCTGGCTCAAGCTGCCGTGGCGTCAACCCCCTCTGAGCCTGCCTCCACAGAGCTGACAGAATCTCTGCCCCAGTGTGGCTCGTGTCCCCAAGACAGACTAACTCAAGCATCCCATGGCATCTTTTAGCCTGACTGCTTGCATAACCCCTTGAACGCTTAGAGAGCACTGCAGGTTCAGAGAACAATCCTGCAGAAGAGGCTACAGAAGTAGGGTATCCCAACCTCTAGTTAATGCTGTTTTAGGGGGTGTGACCATCGTGGTGATGTTTTGCCCACCTGCTCTCGATTGGTGGGCTTTTGGTCCCGAGTGTTCGGTCTGTTGTATTCCAGGTTTCATCTAAATATCCGAAAGGAGGCTAAATTTGCTTTGCTGCATTGCTCTATGCAGGGCTTATTTGCATGCCATCAAAAACTGGTATCTTATCTGTTCATAGCAGTCAAAAGGACGATGGCTCAGGGCTGGAACAAACTTTGTCCCCTTTCAGGGAGTGAGAGACCGTTTGATGGCCATGATACTTAATGAACAAATGTCTAGTATCCTTATTAAGACATGCACGCAAAATTCCTTAAGATTTGGAAAACATGTTTGACATATGCCTTCCTCTGACAAGCGTGGGTCGACTTTAACAGATGTCTCTAGCAATCCCGGGACCCCACCTTTTCCCTACCCCCTACTTTACACTTCACTTTCTTCTTTGTTTTTGCTTTCTGTCTCTTTTCATTTTCGGGGCACTTTAGCCTCTTTAATTGTTTAATCTCGTCCAGGACCACTAACACGGGTTGTTGGTATATGGGTCCTGGCTACTTAGGCAACATTTGGGGTTTTCCCTGAACTTCATATAATGTTCTGTTTAGGTTTAATGTGATTGAGAAGGAGGTCCTCCCTCCTTCGCTTATGCTATGTGTACAGATCAATGTTTTTTTATGTCGCCAGTCGCAGCCCCCGCGGACTAGATGCTTTCTTTGTATTACTGCAAATTTTCTGACATATTTGCAATAAAAATGACTGTACCATAAAAATATGCCTCAAAGCTGTACGTGGTTTTACAAGACAATCTTAGGGACAGCAACAGTGACATCACGCAAATTGCATGTGTAATAATTTAGTTTACTTATGATTATTATGATTAATTTCCATTCAGAGTATTCTTTGAAAAGAATTTCACCACATTCATTAAGCTTTGCTTTAAGTGCAACTTCCCTTGCAAAGGGAACTGCCTATTTGCCTTTAGTAAATCAACTTAAATTAGGCAATGATCTTTTGCAAGGTATATACTTTGAAAAAAAATAAAGCTAACACTATGAACATCTTACACATTGCCAAACCATGTTAAAAGAAGTCAAATAGTATAGCTTTTGATCATCTTTTCTGTACCACACTATGTTGTTTACAAAGTTTTAAAGTTTAACCACTTGCCGAACAGCCGTAGTCATTATACACAGGCACGTTCCCGCAAAACGATGTACTGGTACGTTGCCCCTTTACATTGATATAGCAGGCACGCGAACACGCACGCTGCACGCCAGAGATGCTGATGCGCATGGCCGGTGGCCGCAATGTCCGGCGGCGGGACCCACTAACAGGCCAGGTTTGCAGGATAACTGAAATACATGACAGGTGATATGATTTGCTGCTCAGTGATTGCAGTATTCTAGTCTGCTTCTCCCCAAGGTAATACTGAAAATCTGGCCTGTTGGTGGGTCCTGAGGACAGGAGTTGAGAACCACAGGTGTAAACAAACAAATCTCCATTCTGTCACGGAAGTGGAGAGAGATTGTCTGTTCCCAGTAATCGGGAATAGCTTTCTTTCTCCTCCCCCAGTCCACACCTCCCAGGGAACACATTTATACATTAATCAGTGTATTTTTATATATGAAAAGTAAAAACACAAATACAGAACCCACGCTACACAGAAAAAACTAGAAAAAGCAGCCAGCATATATTCTTGGTAAGAACAAAAGACATTGAAATATAAAAACGCAGCGCTTAATACGTATAAAAGATAAAATATGCAATGCACTAAGGAAACAATATATTAAAAGTCCATAGGTGCATGTGCAAGAAATGTTCTCAGATCTGTGCTGGAGATCAATACAGCAAACACACAGTCAACAGGCTATATTTGAGTGAATAAATCCAGGACAGTGCCGGAGTAGGGTCCATCACCAGGAAGGAGGGGGGTTTACACAAGCCTCTTACCCCAACTGTAGGACCACTTCATGAGAAGATGGCCATAGGGGCTTTGTTGGTAACAATCCACTAACCAGGATATGCGTAGGTAGAGACACTCCATGACTTTATTATGACAACCTCTCTGGACTGGTCATCCGCAGTATGGCACATGTAATAGGATTTAAACATACCTCATTGCGCAGCAAGTATGAACAATTGAAGTTTGTTTATTAAGTCAGGGTACTCACAAACATAGCAGCATGAAAAGCAATGTATCAGTGTCTGTGGACCTGTGCGACGTGTCTCCGGCCACTACACAGCACAAGGACCACTCTGCAGCGTCACATGACCCAACTCCCCAATTGGAGTTTCGTCCTCAATAGGCTTCATCAGTCATAAACAAGAGGAACCAGGAAGCTCATGTCAGTACCCTGACTTACTTTTTAATAAACTAAGTTCAATTGTTCATTTGTTTTGATAATAGGTACTTGTTTGGGTACAACGTCGCACAACTGCGCAATTGTCAGTTAAAGTGACACAGTGCCGTATCGCAAAAAGTGCTCTGGTCAGGAAGGGGATAAATCCTTCCGGGGCTGAAGTGGTTAACAAAAAGTTAACCCTGAGTGTAGCCTAAGGGCTTTTAAAGTGTCACCTATGGAAAATATAGGGTACCGAAGTTTGTTGCTGTTTCATGATTACACACAATTTTAACCTCTTCCCATCTGCCCTATAGTAAAATGATGGCCAGACGGGAGCTTTCCCCTCCCGGGTAAGCGTCACATGACGTCCTCCCAGGCATTTGCAGTGGCGCAATCTGTGACCTGTGGACACAGCGGAACTAAGAGATCAGTACTGGGATGCTGTGATTGTCCCAGGTACCATGGGATCGGTGTGTCCAATCACAGCGATTATATACCATGTAAATTAATTGTAATGAACGGCAGCCATTCATGTTCCATTGTTTGCTATTGTGATGCTGTGATTGGTCGAAGTGATCATATGGTGTACAAGGCCAATCAGAGAACCCCTGTACCATCTGATAGCTGTGACTAATCACAGCATCACAATTGTAAACAAGAGTAAAACAAGAGTCATGAATGAAAGGAATGCATGGTGGCTATGGACTATGGTGACACTGCACTACACTGGTAACAGTATAAAAGAAAGAAAAAGTAAAAATAAATAACATTGTAAGAATTTTTTTTTCCTACAAACTGTCACCAGTCAATGTCCCTAATCACCGCCACACCAGTCACAGTGTCCCTGATCACCACCACACCAGTTAGTCCCCTTTCACATGGCCGGGTTGGTGAAGCTGCCATATTCCTGTGGAGTCAGCAGCAGCCGCTGTCAGCCCATTAATATTTTAAATGAACTGAGTGACCACTGCTGATTACATTATTTAGATGTTATCTGGCCCCCGCACTAACCCGGCAATGTGAAATGGATCTTACAGTGTCCCTAATCACCACCACACCAGTTAGTGTCCCTAATCACTGCCACACCAGTTACAATGTCCCTGATCCCTTCCACACCTGTGCAATGTCCTTGATCACCACCATAGCAGTCACAGTGTCCCTAATCACTACCACCGGGGCCGGCCCTACCATGGGACCCAGTGGGACCAATGGTCCTAGGCGGCACTTTGAGAGGGACGGCAGTGCAGGGCCCGCCAGTACCTACACATGGGACCAGAGCTCCCCCTAAGCAGCCGCCTAGGGTGCCCACACAGCTGCTGGGTCCCCTCTAGATGTTCCCCAGGCAGGTGGGAGGTGGTGGCTGGTGCGGTGCAGAGTGTAGTGGGAAGAGGAGGCGGCTTGCTGGCGCTGCTGATGCAGAGTCGCTGGGCAGGAAGGAGGAGCAGGCAGATTCCCCCTCCCTCCCCTTTAGCGACCGTGCTACTGTCCAGCAGCCGTGTCCGTTCTCTGCCCGCCTCCCTCCCTGGGCGATGTGCAGCCATTGGAGGAGCAGGGCGGGTGGCATCATGGACGGAGACAGCGGGGATGGATCCAGCCCATAGAACACATGCCGGCCACTTGTCCTGGAGGAACCCAAAGTTAAGCTCCTACTGCAGCCCGCCTCGCTCACACAGCCTCTCCGCGAACAGCCACCGGAGCTCGGGGGTGGGACCAAGTAACCTGCTGATCATGGGGGAGGAGCTGGAAGGGGTCTCCCGTGCGTGAGCTGTGACTCACAGCCTATAGGAGACCCCATTGCCTAATCGCCGCTGCCTAATATGTGGAGGGAGAGTCCCAGTGCCCCAAGGTAAGAACCTGTCAGGTGGGGTGGGGGGCTACTAGGGATTCCATAGGAA
Source organism: Glandirana rugosa (assembly GCA_018402905.1). NCBI lineage: Eukaryota > Metazoa > Chordata > Amphibia > Anura > Ranidae > Glandirana > Glandirana rugosa. The sequence continues at coordinate 646,995 of BLSH010248633.1, read as the reverse complement.
CACCAGACCTTGGTGTGTGACCACCCCACCTGGCTGCACCCTCCCTCCACCTGGCTGCACCCTCCCTCCACCTGGCTGCATCCTCCACCCACCTGGCTGCACTCTGCCCCCCCACCTGGCTGCACCCTCCCCCCACCTGGCTGCAACCTCCCCCCACCTGGCTGCACCCTTCCTCCACCTGGCTGCACCCTTCCTCCACCTGGCTGCACCCTTCCTCCACCTGGCTGCACCCTTCCTCCACCTGGCTGCAACTTCCCCCCACCTGGCTGCAACTTCCCCCCACCTGGCTGCACCCTCCCTCCACCTGGCTGCACACCTCCCTCCCACGTCGGTCCACCCCCCTTCAACGTCGGTCCACCTCCTTCCCACGTCGGTCCACCTCCTTCCCACGTCGGTCCACCCCCCTCCAACGTCGGTCCAC
>BLSH010248633.1:552277-573968 GCA_018402905.1 Glandirana rugosa | reverse complement strand
ATAATATATAAATAATGTGCTAAATGATATATAAATTATGTGTAGATTCGTGAAATATTCCTCTGTAACAATGATCTCAACTCGCTTGGAGACCTTCAAGCCCAAGACGACCAGGCAGGCTTGAAGCCCTGTTTCAGGCCCAGGCCCAGGCCTGCCTTGGGCTTGCTAGCGTGCCTGTTGCTTGGGGTAACTTTAGTTTCCCGTGGGCTTGAAAATACGTGTTTTTACCGACATTGTTTCAGGACCTTTCGGGGTCTCCCGACGTTTTCCTTCATTTTACCCCCATTCCCATCCCGTTCACGGGATGTTTTTTTACCCCTTTTTTTGTAGGGCACTTGCCCTACCCTTACCCCCATTTTACTTCCTTTTGCAGCCCTCTGGGGCTTTCCAGGACTTTGTTACAGCCATTTTTGTGCATAAAAGTTCGGGTGCCCTTTGATTTCAATGGGGTTCGTTGTCCGTGCGATCGTTCGGGTTCCGTCCGGACCCGGACCCGGACTTTGTCCCGAAGTTCGGACGGACCAGCAGAACCCGAACTTCCAGAGGTTCGCTCAACTCTAGTAACAATGTCTCCTTATAAAGTGCTTAGATGTGTATTAAATATATAGTAAATCGTGTAATAAATATATAATAAAATGTAAACTGTGAAAAACGTATCATGTGTTGTGCTGTCACCATGGATTGTAAACAATGTGAACCATAAATGAAAATTCTGAAAATAATGAATTAATAAACCTGTGAATAGTAAAATCAATCAAGAAAATATGCTAAGCCTGCATAAACTCCCATAAAACACTACAAAACATTAAAAAGTCCATAAAAAGGTCCGTGACAAATCAGCAATACTTTTCCTCGGAAAAAAGTTGCAAATAATATAAGTAATGCAACCGTGAACCAAATATGAGCTTGCAATGTTAAAAAGGTCCTAAAGCTCTATTTTCATTCAAAAAAACTTTGTTGTGCATAAGTGGTGTGATTATAGTGCTCCTCTTGATATCCAATGTGACTTGGGGGGTGATATTCACACGTGCTCCCCCTGATGTGCCCACACTTACCAGAGTCTTCCTACCCCTGCAGGGGTACTGCGTGTTTGGTAAATGGGGTCTTTTGGTACTCCGTGGGTAGGCAGGGATCAACTCCGTTCCACCACTTCACAAGAGAAGGGTCCTCTCCAAAGCACCCGCTCCGGCCATCCACCGATTCTCCAATGGCTCCGTGCGGTATGTGGAAAAAAATCCCCAATAGTGTAGTATTTCCAAACAGGGAAAGTGACTTCCGGTTTGGTGGATTCCTTTGGTGGAACGCAGAGCGGATCAGGAGGAAGGAAAGTGATCGAACCTTCCTCAAGCAGGAGGAGCCTGCTTGCTCTGTGAACTGGAAAACGCTGCTTGATGTTTTTAGACTCTTAAATAAAGCATACCCTGTTTGGAAATACTACACTATTGGGGATTTTTTTCCATATACCGCACGGAGCCATTGGAGAATCGGTGGATGGCCGGAGCGGGTGCTTTGGAGAGGACCCTTCTCTTTACAGTTTGGGTTCGCTCAACTCTAGTGCAGACCCAACATTAAGGAATTCAAGCTCAGCATGCACAGTGCATTAAAATAAGTCTAAACACAACAGACTTGTCACTTTCCATTACCCTGGGAAGAGGAGAAAGTGGTTCCCCGTATGATCGGATTTATCAACGTTTGGATTCGTTTTGTTCAGAATGAATTTCCGCATTCAAATATATACTTGTTATTAAGATGTTACGTTCCTATCTGAAGTTATGAAATTTCTACCTTTAAAATTGATTAAGGGTCTATGGGAAGGACACAGCTGCCTGAGGGGGTTTTACGACCCTCATTATCTCCAGGCATCCTGTGCCATCTCTTAATGGATCTGATTTATTTGTTTATGATCAGGCCTGGCAAACACAGCCAGACCTCTTTGGACCTGGTCAGGGGACCCAGGAATTCCTAACTTGATGTGAGGGGAAGAGAAGTGAGGGGGTTGCAGGGTGACTGTCTTATTAAAGTTGGAGCCATCATGGTGTATGATTGACAAAATGGTTGCAAGTTTTCATGTGTCCTGAACGTGATATCATTACAATATCCTTCCTACTTAGCTGTTTGTTGGCATTGTACACACTCACCGGCCATGTTTAGCCATATTTTCTGGCATTGCCCCATAGTTCAGCAATTTTGGTCAGATGTAACTAAGTGTTTGACTGACACCCTGGCAACATCGATCCCACAAACAATTGCCATATGCTTGTTGGGTAGAAATGGGAGAGCAGTTTGAGCCGAGTATGATTATCGCCTACTGAGCACCCCACAATGCAATGCACGCTTCACAGTGCATTCTAGGGCCCTAGTTGGGTGAAGAGTTACACCTGACTGCTGGCCAGGTGCAACTGCAAGGCTTTGCCAATTAGCACTGTCAGAGCCCTGATTGGACAAAATGATGATTACTTTCTCCAATCACGGCTCAGTACATAGTCCCACCCTACACTATAAAAGCTAACTTCCCATAGCCAGCTCTTGTAGTGTGTTAGAGTGGAGATAGATAAAGCAGGGCTACTAGCAGTTAGTGTAAGGGGGGAGACAGGAGCGCCACACCTAAGTGCAGTATGCCATCAGAGAATTTATTAAAAGCAAACTAAATGCATACTCACAGGTGTGAATAAAAGCAAGCACATCATAAGAAGTCCGAGCCCAGGGCCGTGTCACTTGTTCCAGGGCTGTCGTTTTGCTGGGGGTGCGTATGCCGATGAGCAGATGGAGGCTGTGCTGTGGTGGAACGCACTGGGAGCAGGAAGTACCAGGACGTCCCATGGACAGGAAGTGACGTTGGTGCTGTATCCTCTGGATCTAAGGAAAATGCAGAGAGCACTGAATCTCGTCATCCCATTGGCCTGATACAGCACCAACGTCACTTCCTGTCCACGGGACTTCCTGGTTCTGGTACTTCCTGCTCCCAGTGCGTTCCACCACAGCACAGCCTCCATCTGCTTATCGACATACGCACCCCCAGCAAGACCACAGCCCTGGAACAAGTGACACGGCCCTGGGCCCGGACTACTTATGATGTGCTTGTTTTTATTCACACCTGTGAGTATGCATTTAGCATGCTTTTAATAAATTCTCTGATGGCATACTGCACTTAGGTCTGGCGCTCCTGTCTCCCCCCTTCTCCTATTCCTACAGAGTTGCTTCTCCTCTTCAGGCAGCTGCCCCTAGGTGCGGATCCATCCCACTGGAGTCACATCCTTTCACATGGACTTTTAGCTCTGATTTATGGATGTACATGGACTCTTGACATGGACTAACTTATCATTGTTTTCATCTCCGGTTTTATGTTATACATTCCTTTGCATCTTTTATGTACTCCTTACCTTATTGACAGCTTACAGGCACTTAAGGGTTCCCCAGTGTTTTTTTGGCGCCATTCTCATTCCTTTTTTTTTTTACTAGCAGTTAGTGTGTTCACCCTTCACTTATTGTGACACTTGAGTGTAGCCGGAGGTCAGCAACATGTAGATCGCAGACAGGTGGCTGGTAGATCTCGGTTTGGGTTTGCTCACCATCCCAGAGCATCACACAGAGTGCACTGCAGAGGGGTTACATGTAAAGTTAGAGCTGTAGAAGGGAGCAAGAGCCATATAAGCCAATGCCTCCTCTGTAGTACTGGCTTCTGTCCCATGTGGAATGATACCAATTGCACTCACCTCTCATCCCGGCTAGCGGTCTCCAGAGTGGTGTCAGCAACAGGAAAAAAGAGATCTTCAGGTCAGTGTGAAGCAATACACTGGGTATTATAGTTTGGTTCTGCTTTCACACTGATGTGCTGCGGTTTACCCACATCGTGGGTGCAGTTCAGTGAACCTGCAGCTTTCCTGTGGGTTTGCTGTACTTAGCCATAGACTTCTATTATATCCTGCTGTTTTACCACCCTCTAACTTTAAGTGTGAATGAGCAGAAGTGCTGCTCCTCTGAAAAGCGATCCGAGTGTGTGTTGATATGTGGTGAGGAAGCGATATGTTGCTTTCTCAACACCTGATTTATACCCATGATTGCCAAATTCACGCATTTGCAACACGGTAGTCCTGCAATTAGAGGTTTAAATAATGTGTGAGGAGACGACACTGTGCCCGTGATCTTTGACTTCTCCCATGTTGTTCGGGTAGATCTCCACCTCTCTAAGGCTGCCTACCCCTGGTGTAGAGTGTTAGTTTATTGTTAGTATAGTATGTGAGAATATTGTGTTAGCGTAGTGCAGTGTTTAACACAGCATTATATTACATTTAGTGCTGCATACCTTTTTTTTTCTTTTTTCTTATTGCTGCATGTTTGTTTTTTTTGTCCCCTGCCTGTCCCCTTTTTTGCAACGTGGTGTTCCCCCTTTTTTACTTATTGACTGTTCCGAGGGAACAGTATGCCGTTCCTTTAGAGTGCATGCACCGGTGGCGTCACTGACGGCCTCACAAGCACTGTGCTGTGAACAGAGGCATTGATGTGTGATTTTTTTTCGTTTTTTATTTTTAATAAATTTGCAATTATTTCGAACAAACTTTTTTACGTTGTCATTATGGGGTATTGTTTGTAGACTTGTGAGGAAAATAATTTAATTTAATTTTTTGAAATAAGGCTGTAAGATAACAAAATGTGAAAAAAGTAAAGTGCTGTGAATACTTTCTGGATGCACTGTATATGAGCACTTTTAACCACTTCCCGACCTCCGTATGCAAAATGACGGCCGGGAAGTGGCTTAGTTATCCTGACTGGACGTCATATGACGTCCTCAGGATAACAAGCCGCCGCGCGCCCGGGGGGGCGCGCATCGCGGCGATCGGTGGTGTGGGAGGTCAGTCTGACCCCCCGCAATACCGATCTCGGTAAAGCGCTTCGATCCGAAGCACTTTACCATGTGACCAGCCGTGACCAATCACGGCTGGTCACAGTGTAACACAGGAGAGCTGTTTATCGGCTTTCCTGTACTCAGGTCTGCAGACCTGAGGAGTGGAGAGCCGATCGGCTGCATCCCTGACAGGGAGGGTTTGTGCTGATGATTTATCACCACAGCCCTCCCACGGATCGCCACCCTAGACCACCAGGGAGCCTGCCCAGGGACCACCAGGGATGTGCCCACCCAGGACCACCAGGGAGCCGATCTGGACCACCAGGGAGACCCCCCTAGACCATCAGGTAAGTGACATACTGCCCAATGTGGATGGCACTCAGTGCCACCTTCAGATGCCACCCTAGACCACCAGGGAATGAGCCCCTATCAGTGTATATGCCCACCAGTGCCCACCAGCGCCCCTATCAATGCATACCAGTGCCACATATCAGTGCCCACCATTGCCACCTACCAGTGCCCACCTATCAGTGCCCATCAGTGCCACCTATCAGTGCCCAGTGCCGCCTATGAGTGCCAATCAGCAGGGCCGATCCTAGGGTCACAGGCACCTGGGTGCAGAAATATTTCTGGCGCCCCCACATGGGCGTGGTTATCTTACTAACTCCTCCCCTTTACAAATGTTTCTATGGCAATGACTCAAATGCAGAGATGCTCCCCTAAGGTATCTTCATTGCCCTGGGATCCTCCCATGATGTCTTAAAAATAAACAAAATACAGGAAAAGAATACACTAATGAGACCTGGGGGAGGGGGGGTGTCTCTGATGGGCACACAGTACAGGAGATGGTCAGAGACTGCAGACATGATACAAGAGATCAATGCATTAAATGCAGCCACAAGTGCCCATCAAATGCAGCCTCATCAGTGCCCACCAATTGCAGCCTACCAGTGGCCACCAATTGCAGCCTACCAGTGCCCACCAAATGCAGCCTTATCAGTGCCCATCAAATGCAGCCTACCAGTGCCCACCAATTGCAGCCTACCAGTGCCCACCAAGTACAGCCTACTAGTGCCCACCAAATGCAGCTTTTCAGTGCCCATCAAATGCAGCTTTTCAGTGCCCATCAAATGCAGCCTACCAGTGCCCCCCAAGTGCAGCGTACCAGTGCCCACCAAGTGCAGCTCATCAGTGTCCACCAAATGCAGCTTATAAGTACCCATCAAATACAGCTTATCCGTGCCCACCAATTGCACCCTACCAATGTCCATCAAATGCAGCCTTTCAGTGGCCACCAATTGCAGCCTGTCAGTGTCCACCAAATTGCAGCCTACCAGTGCCCAACAATTGCAGATTACCAGTGCCACTGGATAACACAGAGTGGTGACGATCTCCTGCTGTCACATAGCTTGCATTTGAATGTCCCGAGCGGCCACTGTAACAAAGTCCCCCCTCCTAGACCGGGTCGAGGCTCCTATGATACACATCACACTGATTAAATTTCACTGCAATGGATCAGTGTTCTGCCTATCTCGCAGAAGCCTGTCTAGTAGGTGGGACTTACAGCGCCGCCGGGCATTTCAGAGCAAAGCTCGTACAGTGGGTGCAGTGGCCACTCTAGGAACAATATAAGGGGGCACACAAGATACCACAGTCAAAACTGAGGGACCACTAATAATTTTCACACTGGTGTCAGTGGACGCATTATTAACCCCCAGCAATGGTCGCAGGGGATGCATTATTAACCCCCAACACTGGTCTCAGCAGACGCACTATTAACTCCCAACACTGGTCTCAGCAGAAGAACTATTAACCCCCAACACTTGCGTCAGCGAAAGCATTATTAACCCCCAGCACTGGTCGCAGTGGAAGCATTATTAACCCCCAACACTGGTCTCAGCGGACGCACTATTAACCCCCAACACTGGTGTCAGCGGATGCAGTATTAACCCCCAACACTGGTGTCAGCGGACGCAATATTAACCCCAAAAAAACTGGTCTCAGCAGACGCACTATTAACCCCCCAACACTGGTCTCAGCAAACGCACTATTAACCCCCCAACACTTGTGTCAGCGGACGCATTATTAACCCCCAGCACTGGTCTCAGCAGATGCATTATTAACCCCCAGCACTGGTCGCAGCGGATGCATTATTAACCCCCAGCGCTGGTCACAGCGGGCGCATTATTAACCCCCAACACTGGACCCAGTGGACGCATTATTAACCCCCAACACTGGTCTGAGCGGACCCATAATTAAGCCCCAACACTGGTCTCAGCAGACACATTATTAACCCCCAACACTGGTCTCATCGGACGCACTATTAACCCCCAGCACTGGTGTAAGCGGACGCACTATTAACCCCCAACACTGGTCTCAGCGGACGCATTATTAACCCCCAACACTGGTCTCAGTGGACGCATTATTAACCCCCAACACTGGTCTCAGCAGACGCACTATTAACCCCCAACACTGGTCTCAGCAGACGCATTAACCCCCAACACTGATCTCAGCAGATGCACTATTAACCCCCAACACTGATCTCAGCGGACGCATTATTAACCCCCAACACTGGTCCCAGCGGAAGTATTATTAACCCCCAACACTGATCTCAGCAGACACACTATTAACCCCAACACTGGTCTCAGCAGACACACTATTAACCCCCAACACTGATCTCAGTGGACGCATTATTAACCCCCAACACTGGTCTCAGCGGACGCACTACTATTCCCCAGCACTGGTGTAAGTGGACGCATTATTAACCCCCAGCACTGGTCTCAGCGGATGCATTATTAACCCCCAACACTGGTCTCAGCGGATGCATTATTAACCCTCAGTGCTGGTCGCAGCGGACGCATTATTAACCCCCAGCACTGGTCGCAGCGGATGCATTATTAACCCCCAACACTGGTCTCAGCTGACACATTATTAACCCTCAGCGCTGGTCACAGCAGACGCATTATTAACCCCCAACACTGGTGTCAGCGGACACATAATTAAGCCCCAGCACTGGTCTCAGCAGATGCATTATTAACCCCCAACACTGGATCCAGTGGACGCATTATTAACCCCCAACACTGGTCTGAGCGGACGCATAATTAAGCCCCAACACTGGTCTCAGCAGACGCATTATTAACCCCCAGCACTGGTGTAAGCGGACGCACTATTAACCCCCAACACTGGTCTCAGCGGACGCATTATTAACCCCCAACACTGGTCTCAGTGGATGCACTATTAACCCCCAACACTGGTCTCAGCGGACACATTATTAACCCCCAACACTGATCTCAGCAGACACACTATTTAACCCCAACACTGATCTCAGTGGATGCATTATTAAACCCCAACACTGATCTCAGTGGACGCATTATTAAGCCCCAACACTGGTCTCAGCGGACGCATTATTAAACCCCAACCCTGGACCCAGCGGACGCATAATTAACCCCCAACACTGGTCTCAGCGGATACACTATTAACCCCCTGCACTGGTGTAAGCGGACGCATTATTAACCCCCAACACTGGACCCAGCGGACGCATAATTAACCCCCAACACTGGTCTCAGCGGACGCATAATTAACCCCCAACACTGGTCTCAGTAGACGCATAATTAACCCCCAACACTGGTCTCAGCAGACGCATAATTAACCCCAGGCACCCGCCCAGGATCGGCCCTGCCAATCAGTGCTGTCTATGAGTGCCCATCAGTGCCACTTAGCAGTGTCCGTCAGTGCTGCATATCAGTGCCCATCAGTGCTGTATATCAGTGCCACCTCTCAGTACCCGTCAGTGCTGCTTATCAGTGCCGCCTAACAGTGCTCATCATCGCTGCATATAAGTGCCTCATCATCAGTGCCACCTCATCAGTACAGCCTCATCAGTGCCAATCAGTACTGCCACATCAGTGCCCGTCAGTGTAGCCTCATCAGTGCCCACCAGTGATGGAGAAAAATTACTTATTTACAAAGTTTTGTGACAAAAATAGAGAATTTTTTTTTTTTTCAAAATTTTTGGTCTTTTTTTATTTGTAGCGCAAAAAATAAAAACCGCAGGGGTGATCAAATACCACCAAAAGAAAGCTCTATTTGTGGAAACAAAATGATAAAAAAATCTGTTTGGGTACAGCGTCGCACAACCGCGCAATTGTCATTCAAAGCGCAACAGCACTGAAAACTGAAAATTGGTCTGGTAGTAAAGTGTTCTAAGTGCATAGTATTGAAGTGGTTAAAAAAGGCTGCTTTCACACTGACCTGCAGGTGCAATGCACTTGCGGCTTTCTTGCAGGTTAGCTGCACTGAGCCATAGACTTTTATTATACCCTATGGGTTTGGTGCGCTTTCTGAAAGCACACCAAAACTCCTGAATGCAGGAGTTTTGGTGCCCTTTCAGAAAGGGCACCACACCCGCAAAATGTGATAGAAGTCATTGGCTCAGTGCAGCTAACCCACGGCCCCCACTGCAACAAACTGCATTACATCAGTGTGCCTTATAGAGGGCTCAGGACAGTAAGGGCTCATTTACATTTGTGGTTTGGGGGGGCGGTAAAACCCCATAGTTCATTGTGCCCTGCGACCAGTTACTAAATCACTTAAGTGACCCTTGCTCTTCAAAAGGTTGAGCACCCCTGTTGTAGGGTTTCAAATGTGGCCCACTTTTATTTAAGAAATAAAGTCAAAAGTTCCACAAAAAGAAAGGTTACCCTCACAGGGGTTTCACTTTAAACATTAAAATAAGCAAGTTTAACCTCCTAGCTCACTCCGGCAGCTTCACTGTTTAGGCTTCAAGCTTAGGCCTTTGGTATGGTCTCTTAGACCACCTCACAACACCCCTGTGCTCATGAAAAAATAGGAAAGAACATGGGACTTTTAAGGTGCCAACACACAGAAAGTTTGTAAAAATATCAAACATTTATTAATACATCCATTAAAATTGCAGTGGTTAATACATGTACTTGGTCATAGTGATTTGAGAAAAACCATACAGTTATATCCATTCTCGACATGTTTCACCATGTAGCGGCTTCTTCAGGAGAATATTTTGACGATACTGTTTATAATCGCTACAAGTCAAAATAATACAATTAGGATAAACAGATTAGGACTAAGCAAAAATATATATATACAAAGGATACATTTGAAATTGGAACTCATAAAGCATATAGAGCAAATGTAGCATGACTGCCTTCGTTCACCTCCCCCCCCACCAGAGCCCCCTCCTCTCACCTGAACAGTGATCAGAGCATACATCAATGAACCAGTTTTGGGAGTTTTGACAGTAAGAAACTCCCACGCCTTCTTATCAATGATATTTTTGTAAAAGACCCGTGTAATTAAATCATTAAGCTTAATTTGTACCTTATCAACTTGGGCAATGGATATCTTTTAATTTAAAAAAATCCAAATATAATTATCAAGCCAGCTGATAAGGTGGGCAACATTATTGTCATAGATCTAGGCAAATATCACAAAATGGTAATGGATATCTTGGAAAACCATCATTGGTATAAAAAGATATCCATTGCCCAAGTTGATAAGGTACAAACTATGCTTAATGATTTAATTACACAGGCCTTTTAAAAAAATATCATTGATAAGAATACATGGGAGTTTCTTACTGTCAAAACTCCCAAAACACTTACACTCTACGCCCTGCCAATGGTACACAAAAATATGGACGATCCACCTGGTCGTTCAATTGTGTCAGGCAATGGCTGCCTCACTGAGCCTTCTAGTGAGCTGATAGATGACTAAGACTCCATGTCAGGGCCCTTAGCTCCTATATACAGGATACAGCTGATCTGTTGAGATCACTTGATGGGATTTTTGTCCCAAAAGATGCTTGGCTGGTGGTCATTGATGTAGAGGCCCTCTACAACTCAATCCCCCATGACAAGGGGGTAGAGGACTTTATCTCAGAAAGGGGAACTACATTGGCTTCCTATAACCAATTTATATTGGAATTGCTGGATTTGATTTTGAGGAATAATATTTTTGTTTTTGATCGCTCCCACTACCTCCCAGGTGCAGGGGATTGCGATGGGAACACGGTGTGCCCCATCGTATGCCAACCTGTACCTGGGGGGGTGGGAACAAGATCTTTTTTCACGTGAGGACTTGCGGGCTGCCCTTGATCATGTCCTTGTATGGCGAAAATTTATTGACGATATATTCGTCGTCTGGATGGGATCAATTGAGGAGTTATTCTCCTTTTTTGAAGCCCTAAAAGCGAACAACTACAATTTCAAATTCAAAATTACTTTTCTTCAAAATTTTATCAGATTTTTGGATATTCAAATTTTTCTTAATCCTGATGGTAGCATTGGCTCGTCTTTATTTAGAAAGCCCTCGGCCAGAAACACCATACAACACCCAACAAGCTCTCACCCCAAGCCACTTGTCTAGAGTATACCATATGGGCAATATTTAAGATTAAAGAGAAACTGTAGTCATCAATCTGATTTTGTATGGGAAGCTAAAGCCCTGCAGGATAGTTTATTAAGGAGAGGATACAGTCTTTCTTGCCTTAAGGGGGCTTACAGACCGGTCAATGCTAACAATAAAGACAATTTGATACACACAAAGAAATCCAAGGACACAGATCAGAAGTTGAGATTAATAACGAGATATTCAGGACAGCATGCCAAAGTACATCAAGTGATTGAAAAATACTGGCATCTTTTACCAACAGATGAAGTGATATCCAAATATGTTAGCCCTTATCCCCAAATCACCTACAGACAGTCTCAATCTCTTAGAGACCATCTAGTTCATAGTCACTTTACTAACAACTCTGGGTCAACTAGGCCCAGATAAACAGGTACTGTCCCTTGCAAGAAATGCAATTTTTGTTGATTCTTGATGGACACTGATGTGGTTAACTTGTCGAAAGGTGATCGATATAGGCCTAATTTCCTTGCTGATTGCCAGTCGGTCAGTATTGTTTATTATATGGAGTGCCAGTGTAAGGCTTTCTACATTGGAAAAACTAAAAGACCATTTTTTTCATAGAATAAGAGATCACATCTCTTTAGTTTCTAAGAAGAAATTCGAGTCTCCGATAAGTAGGCATATGGGCCTCTATCATTCATTAGATCTTTCTAAGATTAAATTCTTTGCATTAGAGTATGAAAGAGGTGGGGACGCTGATAGGACATTGTTGCAGCGTGAGGCAAGATGGATTCACATTTTGGCTGCGACCAAATTCTCTGGACTCAATGAGTCCATGAGTTTCAAAGCTTTCCTGTAACGCAGTGGCGTGGGCGATATCCTGTGGATCCCCCCTCTGCCAATGTGCCGCGCGAGGCCCTAGGGGTCACCCACTGAGTGCCTGCTCGTCCCGCTGCTGGATTCCACAGCATTGATGATGGGGGTGGCTGACTGCGTTCAGCCACTCCCATCCATGGGCAGACTTTCTATCATGGCTGCCGGGTGTTATCACATGATTATGCGACTTCCAGTGTGATTTGTGTTCGCGCATGCGCGGTGCTGTCGCTTTGGCGTCCGCGCTCCCTACGGTGCCACTGGACGCTGGGGAAGTGGAGGAGGCTATTTAGACCCCCCTTCATCATTGATTTGATGTGGTTGCCGTAGGTATGGGAGGAACAGTTCATGCCTAAACTTGTTGGTGCTATTCTTTTGTCATGGGATAACTTTCAGCTCTTATGGGGGATTTGTCCCCATCATTATACACTAATTATGACTTTTTGTTGATTTTTGATTTTGTTGCAGATTCTGCTGCTGTTCAGGCTATGTACTCTTCTAATGCTTAAGTCCGTGGGTTAGTAGTGGTTCCCATGCTATGTACTACAAACAACTCTGATTTTCTATTTTCTCCCAATTGAATACCTATCCACAGGTGGGTTCCCTTGGGCTGTTTTCCAATGATTTTTCTTTGGCATGTATCATTTCTGGGTATTTACCTAGATTTGCTGTTTCCTTCCCATCCAGGCTATTTAATTGGGGTTTTGGTTGTCCCCTCTGTGGTCACCACATATCCCCTAGAAAAGGATGTACTCCTAGCTATAGATACTTGGTTCATTGATGTATGCTCTGATCACTGTTCAGGTGAGAGGAGGGGGGCTCTGGTGGGGTGGGGGGGGGGGTGAATGAAGGCAGTCATGCTACATTTGCTCTATATAAGTTCCAATTTCAAATGTATTCTTTGTACATTTTTGCTTCGTCCTGATCTGTTTATCATAATTGTATTATTTTGACTTGTAGTGATTATAAACAGTATTGTCAAAATATTCTCCTGAAGATGCGGCTACATGGCGAAACATGTCAAGAATGGATGTAACTGTATTGTTTTTCTCAAATCACTATGACCAAATACATGTATTAACCACTACAATTTTAATGGATGTATTAATAAATGTTTGATATTTTTACAAACTTTCTGTGTGTTGGCACCTTAAAAGTCCCAAGTTCTTTCCTATTTTTCATTTTTTCAATTCAAAGGGATGTGGTGCCTAAAGTCTTCTTGATACCCAGTCCCGTTTCAATTTAACCCCTGTGCTCATGTGCAACCTTTGCACCTTTCTCCCAGCTCTCGCAGCTTCCTGCTGCACTGGCCTATGCCCTGACTTGGGAAGGGAACCTCTTGTCTGCTGGGAGGAGCCCTGAACTACAGCCAGCCCTGTGACTATAAAAAGTGTGCATACCTGCATACACACTGCCTGCTGGTCTGGACCTGAAAACCTGAACACAGAGGTAGAGCCATTTTGCCTCCCAAAACTCTTTGAGTCCTCTGGACTCAAGACCCCAATCCGGATGTTATTAAACCCTGAGAAAACTGAAAAGACAATTTTCACTGCTCAAAACATATGTTCTGTAGCCACCTGATCAGTATCCATGAGAACCCTGTGTGCTATTTACCTCTTCTAATGCAGTGGCTGAGCCTAGCTTTGTCAGAAATGGCTTTGACGCCAGTGGCAGCCCGTCCATCAGGGTGCACGGGCGCCGCCCCCTCTCTCCAGCCACCCCCCTCTATGTCATGGATAGATTCATGTTTTTACAGCTGAAAAACGTCTCCCAGAACCCTCTGGTCTTGGCTTTTTTTACAGCTCACCTTTTATATCTTCCAACCGTCCTGTGGCCTAATACATTTTCTGCAGCTATTTAAACTGCCCTTAGATGAGTAGTTTTCTTTCAGCCAGCAGTCTGATCAAAGAACAAGCAGATTCCTCCAATCCACATGATGTCCCCCACCAAGATATCGTATTCTGACATTAAGATCAGAATACACTGACCATCAGCTACACTTAAATTGGTAGCATTCAACAGGCAATGCTGCCCACTGAAAGCAAGGGTGGTATTGGTAAAATCATGTCCTAACCACCTGTTTTTGCCACCCTCACAACCACAAGTCTAAACAAGGCCAGTAAAAGCAGGCAGCTGGGCCATGACTTTACCACCCTGACCACTCATTTCAGGGCAGTACATGTACATGTGGCAAAAAGTAAATAGCATGTAACATGAATGGGGCTGCACCATAACCACCCTACAACCATGCAACATACATGGTTGTGGTGTAGCCTATCTGCCAATCCCTGCATTATCAGCGTAACATACTCCTGATCCCTGAATTCTGAGAGCAACACACTCCCGATCCCTGCATTCTGAGAGCAACACACTCCTGATCCCTGCATTCTGAAAATAACACACTCCTGATCCCTGCATTCTGAGCATAACACACTCCTTGATCCCTGAATTTTGAGCATAACACACTCTTGATTCCTGCATTCTGAGAGCAACACACTCCTGATCCCTGCATTCTGAGAGCAACCCACTCCTGATCCCTGCATTCTGAGAGCAACTCACTCCTGATCCCTGCATTCTGAGCATAATACACTCCTGATCCCTGAATTCTAAGCATAACACACTCCCGATCGCTGCATTCTGAGCATAACACACTCCTGATCCATGTATTCTGAGCATAACACACTCCTGATCCCTGCATTCTGAGAATAACACACTCCTGATCCTCACTTCCCTCATCATTAAGATCGCTGTCAGATCTCACGCCTCTGGAGTTTATACTGTCGCACACTCAACCGCCAAAGAAATTGATCTTGCTTTTTTACCAGGCTTTAATTTCCTTGAACATAAAGTGCCACCCAACATTCATAACCAATTGGGAAAAAGACTTGCAAAAAACTTTATCAGAGAACCAACGGTCTACAGTTCTACGATTAGCGCACACATCCTCAACGTCCACCACAACAGCAGAGATGAACTACAAATTATTAACGAGGTGGCACTATACTCCGGCCACACTACATAGACTCTTTCCGGATACCTCAGATAGGTGCTGGAGGGGATGTGGAGAAAGGGCCACGCATGCACATATCTGGTGGTCTTGCCCCCTAATCCGTCCGTTCTGGAATGATATACTATATTGGATTGAAAACATCCAAGGGTCTACAGTTGTTAATGACCCGTTGGTGGTCCTTTTTCATTGTACAAGCAAGCCAGCAAGTACCTATCAAAGGTCCATTACGCCTCACTTGTTAAACGCTGCAAAGTCTCTCATACCCAAGTATTGGAAACAACCTAAAACTCCCCCTATTACTCAATGGCTATTAACAGTACAACACCTATATCACATGGAAGATATTACCCATACCCTACGAGACAAGTGCTCCACTTTTAACAAAATCTGGTCATGCTGGCTCGCTTTTACACACTCTCCTTCTTACGCCAAATTAATGTCACAAATTGCTTAACTGGCATTGTACAAATATTGGATGGTGTTTCAACCCATGGGGCAGGGACGTCCTTCTACTATTCCTCCTTTTACTTTTCCAGCTTCTCCCTCTCCCCTTTCTCCTAGTCTGTTTCTCCTTCTCTCTTTCTCCTCTTCCTCCTCTATTGAATCTTCTTAAACTCTTTTTCTTCACGTGTTATATGGTATATATGGAACTTTTTCTGCTTTGATGGAAATGTTACGTTTGGTTCTTTTTCATCTTTGTATCTGTAATCTCCTTATGAAAATTAATAAAAACAGATTAAACAAAAAAAAAAACACACTCCTGATCCCTGTATTCTGAGAATAACACACTCCTTGATCCCTGCATTCTGAGAATAACATACTCCTGATTCCTGCATTCTGAGCATAACACACTCCTTGATCCCTACATTCTGATAGAAACACACTCCTGATCCCTGCATTCTGAGAGCAACATACTCCTGATCCCTGCATTCTGAGAGCAACACACTCCTGATCCCTGCATTCTGAGAGCAACACACTCCTGATCCCTGCATTTTGCGCATAACACACACCTGACCCCTGCATTCTGAGAGCAACATACCCCTGATCCCTGCATTCTGAGATCAAGCACTCCTGATCTCTGCATTCTGAGATCAAGCACTCCTGATCCCTGCATTCTGAGCGGAATATACTCCTTATCCCTGCATTCTGAGCGTAATACACTCCTGATCCCTTCATTCTGAGCATAACACACTCCTGATCCCTGCATTCTGAGCACAGCACACTCCTGATCCCTGCATTATGAGCATAATACATTCCTGATCCCTGCATTCTGAGAGCAACACACTCTGGTTCCCTGCATTCTGAGATCAAGCAACACACTCTGATGTGAACTGGCCCTAACAACAGGACAATGTGCCCAGTGGTTCTTTGACTTCATCAATATTGTTCAAGTAGATCTCCATCTGTCTAAGTTTGCCTACCCCTGCCTTAGAGCCATTTCAACCCCTCTTCCTCACTCAGAGCCCCCTAGATCCCTTTTAGTTGCATGCACCAACTCATTACCAACTGGGAAATATGTTTCCTCAGTCCCTTTCATTGTATCAAAAGAGAGACTTCAGGGGTCTGTTTACACCCCTCCTGATATCTCACCAAAGACAACAGCGTTATGAAAAAATGTAAAAAATGGTTTAAAAAAAAAAGGTCAAAATCAAACTAAGTTCTAATCAGCCTAAAAAGCCACACCCAATCTGTAGCATAATTTAGCCATACCCACTGTTTTCCACGGCACGTGTAGCATGCCGGAGGTCACCATCTTCATTGTTGGGGCCCCAGTGCATTACTTTGCCCAGGGGCCCATGATGCTATTAAGATGGCACTGCTCGCAGAAGCAGCCCTAGCAGCTCTACAGCAACTGTAGTATCTTCCTAGAGAAAAAAAAGTATTTTGGTTTGTTTCTGTCAGAGGAGAGCATCCATTCCCCAAACCTCCCAAATGACAAATGAATCTGTAAGCGGAATGTATCATGTCACTTCCAGATACAGAGCTGTCATTCTTCAGCTGCTGTAGCCAGGGTAGCAGTTAATCAAGCACTATCACACATTGGGTTTCTAATAAGATCCCTGATATCTCCATAAAGAAGGACTCCTTGTGATAGCAATAAAGTTAAATGAAAAAAAAAGTGTTAAAATAAAATAGACCCCTGTCACCCTGATGCATACCACAGTGAAAACCCGCAGCATAGGGCACACACGTGTATTTAAATATAAATTGTGCCACACATATTAGGTACTGTCAAGAACATCAGAGTGAGAGCAATAATTCTAGGCCATAATTCCTGGTTAACTGATAACCTGTAAATGCTTTTAAATCATCATCTATAGAGCACTCCTGATGACCTTATGCTGACGAAACGCGTAGGGTGGAGCTTCAGTGGCATTGCGCCACTCCCTGTTTGGTCCGTGGAATGCATGAGAATCCGGGACTATCAGTTTTTTACTGCTCATTGATTTTAAAACAAATGTAAGTGCATTTCTGTACCTTTTCACATGGAATAAAAGGAGTTAAAACGTTATTGCACTACCGAATGGCATTTTTCTTTGCATATACAGCATATACTGAGATGTTTGCATGATGGCTGATTGCATAAGGAAACAAGGATATATACCAGTGGGGATCTGTGTCCTAAAGCACAGCAGTTTGTCTGTGAATGCTGTGGGAGGTTAGCTTGTGTGGATCACCTTTCCTGGGAACAAGGCAGCTTGTAGGCAAACTTTCTTAAAATCTGGCAGGTTGCTAGTTTTATTTGGTAAAGGTCATAAAACAAGCAAAGATAGCAAAAACAAAACCTTGCTGTCTGGTGCTAAACTAATACAGAGCATGATACCTCTCTATATGATATCGGGCTTGTCCCTGACACCTTCAAACAAACCAACGCAAACCTTTTTCTTTTGCAGTCCTTAGAGCAACCAACAACTCAAGGTTTAGCTCTCTCAATGTAGGCATACTGAGTCCCAGGGTGAGCTCCACTGAGATCTCTTCCTGATTTTTTCAAGCAGCTGGAGAGGAATTTGGGTGGATCAGAAACTCTGGGTCAGAACCAGCTCTGCCACGGTGGTTGGCAAAACCCAGGTGGAACTGTCACCAGTCCACTGTGAACGCATGCGAGGCGACAAATATTGCCCATCCACTATTGCACCTCGCATAACGTCACAACGCGTAATACCCCCTTGATGCGAGAGCTCTCTGGTTAGTCCATTAACATAGGGGAGCACTGAGTGGAGCACCTGCACTTTCAATCTGTTTAAGCAAGGATACACGGCACCAGTCACTTTGATATTGAATGTCGGTTTTATATCATTTCAACATACATGGACTGATTATTAATACCAGGGCTTGATTATTCATAAACTGATTTGGAATACTATGATAGAGTTTTTCACCAGTTATCAATTTGTGCATTTGATTTTGATTTATTTATTTATTATTGATGGTTTGCATATAGTTATTTACTTTGTGGATTGTTCACAAACAAACAAATCGCACGTGTTGCTGTATTGGAAGGAACACACTTGGATTGTCATATAATACATATTCATAGCACTTGTCAATTTTATCTAATGTGTATAATTTGTGGTATTACAGTTTATTAGAGTACTTTGATGAGGAAGATGCACAAGCACTAACAATTTAAATACACACATTCACAGAGCAGCGTCATTCCCACTATTTTCCTTTTAGTGAATGGACCCCACTGTATCTAGTGTATCGCACAAATCAACCAATTGTGTCAAAAACAATGTACCGCAATGGTCACCTCTATATGAGTGGTCATGGAATATAGCTTACTGTATTGTCACCTATAGCAGTCCCTGTTCCTATGAGCCAAGCAGGCCTAGCTTGGGACAAAAGCTGGCAGTTCCACTGGCTCACTATAGAGATGAGGGAGGATCATCTCCATAGTCTGTGAAATCGGAAGTGACCAGCACTTTGTCACTTTTGGTTTGTTCTTTACAAGCCGTTACCGATTGTGAAAGATCTGATCAAACCGATTTTGGTTCTATCAGATGCTTTTGAGACCCCAGATCTCTCTATAAAAAGGACCTGTCATGCTTACTGCTATCAAACAAAAGGGATGTGGTTCATCCTTTGTGATAGCAATAAAGTTGAATAAAAAAAAAATGAATCCCCTCTCCCACGTGCTCATGCGTAAATGTGAATGTGCATGTCGGTCTCATGCACGTATGTAAACGGTAATCACACCACACGTGAGGTATCGCTGCAAATGTCAGAGCGAAAGCAATAATTCTAGCACCAGACACCCTGTGTAACTCTAAACTGGTGACCTGTAAAGGCTTTTAAAGCATTGCCTATGGACTTTTAAAGTGTAACATGTTGGGTATCTATGTGCAACATCATCTTTTATATTTTGACACACAACAGCATATTATATTGTGTTTGTGTGCACTAAAATTCATTAAAGTGTATTTTTTCCCAAAAAAAGTTTTGCAAATATCGTGTGGCATAAAAAATTGCAACAGCCAACATTTTTTTCCCAGTGCCTTTGCTTTCAGATAATATATAAGGTGTGGGGGTTCTAAGAAATTATCTAGTAAAAAAAATAGATTTTTACATGTATATAAGTGTCAGAATAGGCTTGGGAGGCAAGTGGTTAAAGAAGAAGTACAGCCAAAGCTTGTTTGGCTGTAATTTTCCTGTGGATCACAGGAGTACAATTCGTTCTGCACTCCTGTGACCGGTTTTCAGCGGACAGCGGGCTAAACCCACTGCCAGCTGACGTCGCAGAGCCAGTCCAGGCTGGGGAAAGATTGCCACCATATGTTCCACCCAAGAGGCTGGACTGGCACCTGGCTCAGCCTCCCAGCTGCGCCGCTGGGAAACTATGCCAGCCGCTCCCTCCCCTCCCTAGCCTGATACTCTGGTGAGGCGCTGGAGGAGCAGAGCAGACAGCTAACAGTCACTGCTCTCTGCTCAGGGAGGGAGAACTGAGTAATCAGCGGTGTTTGTTCACTCAGTTCTTAGCCTTAGAGCTGTTGGGAGACAGATGCAGAATCAGATTGATGCTGCATCCACCTAGGCAAGTATGATTTAAAAATAAAATCTCTTTTAACTTCAAACTTCTCTTTTAACCGGTATGGCTGTGATCAGGGACAATATGACTGGTGTTGCAGTGCTCATGGACAATGTGAGTGATGCGGTGGTCAGCGGTAACTGACGTGGCAGTGATCACAGACGCCGTAACTGGCACGGTGATGTTCAGGGATTCCGTAACAGGCGTAGCACTAATCAGGGACATTGTAACTGGTGTGGCGCTGATCAGGGACACTGTAACTGGTGTGCTACTGATCATGGACATCTTAACTGGTGTGGTGGCGATCACGAACACCTTAACTGGTGTGTCCCTGACATGCCCAGACTGGCCATAGGGCACACCAGGCACTTGCCCGGTGGGCTGCGGCCTCCGGGCTGCATATGGGTCCAAAAGCAGCTGTGGCAGCTGGGCTCTGTTGCCCACGGGCGCTTCTGTCCGCGGCCACCTATCTGGGCTGTCCCTGGAGCCCACACATCTGTGTTGTCCCTTCTGTCCGCAGCCGCCCACTCAGCCTCCTCACTGTCGCCCATTCAGTTAACGATCGTTGGCAGGTGCGCGGAGTGCATTACACCCATGCGCCACAGATGGGGGCGCCGAAGTGCCAGAGAGATCCTCTCCCTCCCTGTGTGTGTCACACACACGTCCGGACTGTTCTCCCACCCCACCAACGATGACAGAGAAGGAGCACAGAGGGACCAGCGGGGATGCCAGTGTCCAAATGTACAGAGAGCAGGGGGAGGAGACACTCATCCAATGTGGCCACTGATCCCCCGCTGATGTGTTAATTACAGCTAAAGTCCCACTCTGTAGCTGTGGGGAAGGGGGTGGATTAGGGCTGTCTCTGCTGGTCTGGGGCTGTCTCTGCTGGTCTGGGGCTGTGTCTGCTGGTCTGGGGCTGTCTCTGATAGTCTGGGGCTGTCTCTGATAGTCTGGGGCTGTCTCTGCTGGTCTGGGGCTGTCTCTGGTGGTCTGGGCTGTCTCTGGTGGTCTGGGGCTGTCTCTGCTGGTCTGGGGCTGTCTCTGCTGGTCTGGGGCTGTCTCTGCTGGTCAGGGCTGTCTCTGGTGGATTAGGGCTGTCTCTGGTGGATTAAGGCTGTCTCTGCTGGTCTGGGGCTGTCTCTGGGGGATTAGGGCTATCTCTGCTGGTCTGGGGCTGTCTCTGGTGGATTAGGGCTGTCTCTGCTGCTGTTCTCCCACCCCATCAATGATGACAGAGAAGGAGCACAGAGGGACCAGTGGGGATGCCAGTGTCCAAATGTACAGAGAGCAGGGGGAGGAGACACAATGCGGCCACCGATCCCCCGCTGATGTCTGTTAATTACAGCTAAAGTCCCGCTCTGTAGCTGGGGGAAAGGGATTGGATTAGGGCTGTCTCTGGTGGATTAGGGCTGTCTCTGCTGGTCTGGGCTGTCTCTCTGTCGGGTCTGGTCGTCTCTGTCGTGGATTAGGTGGTCTCTGTCGGGTCTGGTCGTCTCTGTCGGGGTCTGGTCGTCTCTGTCGGGTCTGGTCGTCTCTGTCGGGATTAGGT
>BLSH010248633.1:527328-539049 GCA_018402905.1 Glandirana rugosa | reverse complement strand
GAAATCCAAAACCTAGTAACAGAACAACCTTCTGTTTAGAGGCAGGGTCAGAGTCCAGAAAACGTCTGAGGTAGTCCAAAGGAAGGTCTTACCAGGACATAAACCGAGGTAGGTAGAAGGGTAGTTAAAATTGGTAGAAGGGACAGGGACGACTTCTTTTCGTCCGGGTTTGGTACTACGACGGTGGTGGTACAAACTGTCACCCCTACCACACTAATCCCACTACTCGACACAACGAAAATGCGGTTTGTATTGCAAAACGTAACAACGGTTATTGAAGATAAAACCAAAGTAGACTTGTCACGGGGAAGAAGGTGTACAAACCACACAGAGGGTCCACCGAACACCGTTTGAAATTTTTTATGGAAGAGTGGCAAGAAGAAAGCCATTTTTTAAAGATATCCATAAAAAGTGTTGTTTAAAGTTTGCCACAAGCCACCTGGGAGACACACCAAACATGTGGAAGAAGGGGCACTGTTCAGATGAAACCAAAATAGAAGTTATTGGCAACAATGCAAAACGTTATGTTTGGCGTAAAAGCAACACAGCTCATCACCCTAATCACACCATCCCCACTGTCAAACATGGTGGTGGCAGCATCATGGTTTGGGCCTGCTTTTCTTCAGCAGGGACAGGGAAGATGGTTAAAATTGATGGGAAGATGGATGGAGCCAAATACAGGACCATTCTGGAAGGAAACCTGATGGAGTCTGCAAAAGACCTGAGACTGGGACGGAGATTTGTCTTCCAACAAGACAATGATCCAAAACCTAAAGCAAAATCTACAATGGAATGGTTCACAAATAAACATATCCAGGTGTTAGAATGGCCAAGTCAAAGTCCAGACCTGAATCCAATTGAGAATCTGTGGAAAGAACTGAAAACTGCTGTTCACAAACGCTCTCCATCCAACCTCACTGAGCTTGAGCTGTTTTGCAAGGAGGAATGGGCAAAATTTTCAGTCTCTCGGTGTGCAAAACTGATAGAGACATACCCCAAGCGACTTACAGCTGTAATCGCAGCAAAAGGTGGCGCTACAAAGTATTAACTTAAGGGGGCTGAATAATTTTGCACGCCCAATTTTTCAGTTTATTTGTTAAAAAAGTTTGAAATATCCAATAAATTTCGTTCCACTTCATGATTGTGTCCCACTTGTTGATTCTTCACAAAAAATGAGTTTTATATCTTTATGTTTGAAGCCTGAAATGTGGCAAAAGGTCGCAAAGTTCAAGCGGGCCGAATACTTTCGCAAGGCACTGTAGATACATTATTACGTCTAAGACGGTTTTCAATGTCATCTCCCTTAAGCTTATTAGCCCTGGCCACTCGTGCTGTTATCTGGGTCTCCCTTAGTAATGGGGTTCATTTATCCTCCAAATCGCTGATGTGCCCTTCAGCAGCTGTGGTGTGCTCTCTAATTTTCTGGAGATCATGGTGAATCAGTCCCATCTCCTCTTTTAACCCCCCAAAGTGTTTCTTCAGAGTGTCCACTGACGCTGTGCACTTGTGGGCGGCTTTCAGTATTTCAGCTAGTGTTGGTTGCTCTATTTCCCCATCTCCCTCCTCTAAGTCATCCGCCAGTGACTGGCCCGCTGTGCCAGACATCTTTTGGGCATAGTATACCATGTCCTTAGGGGGGTGCTTGGGATTAGCTTTAGGGGTCTTAGGAGGCTTACGTGTGTCTTTTGGCTTGTCCAGGCGCTGGCGTTGTGGCAAGGCCACGACTGCGCAATTTTGGATTTTGGCCAGACTTCCTTCTTTCTCCTGTTTGCAGGTCATCATGGTGCCGGGGAGAGCTGTCAGCAGAGCCCGGAGGTATTGTGCACAGGATGGGATGGCTTAGGAGCGAAACTGCCAGTATGAACTGCTTGGGAGAAGGATCAATTCAGGATCACATGCGGGAGCTCTGTGAGAGAAGTCTGCTCAAATGCCGATCTTGGCCACGCCCCCATGTACCCAACTTTAGAACCAAACAAGCAGGCATAAGATTGAACTGAACTTCATTAACTGGACCCTTTGCATTGTAGTAACCATTTCCCACATGACCAAAAGTTAAAGTTAAATCTCCTAAGGAATTCTTTGAATTAGATCAGGAGAATTGAGTTAAATAATTGTTATTGGTTAATGGTATCTGTGTTGAACCACATTGAACTCTACTAGAGAAATAATAATATTTCTCAGGCCTTATTGAGCTGTATTAATGTATCTGATGTTATTTGATGTTATGCTGATATATTTTCTGCTCTAACAAGTTATTTACAGTTGCTTTAAATATTCAATTCACTCTTAAGAGTTATAGCTCTGATTATTATAAGTAAACTCTTCTGAGTTGAATCCAAGTGTGGTCTCCATTACTCTTGTAGTATTAATATTAATAATATTGCATAAAAATGAGTGAACTGAGAGTGTTAGGGGGTGATGGAGGACTCTAGAAGTGGAAAGGACCAAGGGGGAATTGATTTCTCATGCGACCCTCAAGAGGGCAGCGCTACACTAAAACAAAATATCTTCCTTTTTTAGTAATATCATTGGGCACCATCACTGTCTCCTTTTTTTGTTGGCTTCTACGGAAAGGGTTAAAAAGCTAAGGCATTGAGTGTTGCATCACTAGGAGGAAGAGTCACTCACTTTCTGCTCTGTTTCCATCATTCAGCATGAGGTAGCACCTCCCTATTACTGCTACTAATTGCAAAAGACACACGGTTCCATCTTGGATAGTCCTTGCTGCTGACTTAAGTGACCTGGTGCCCTCTGGCATTTGCACCTCTCCTGCTTTTAGCAGATGGTTCATGAATACCCAGGGATGGAGGATTATGTTTAGGCACCATGCAAATATATCCTGGTTTATTGGTTTATTACCATATTTTACCAGTCAGTGTTCTGTCAGATGGATCTCCAGACCATTGGGTCAGTTTATGTAACTCCAATATGTTCATATGTTGCAATCTTGTGTCACTGGCACTATGTTTGGCATCCATGGTTCATCCCTGTATGTGCCCGGGGCTGGGCCGTTTAGTGTCGGGAGCTGCGATGCACGCTCAATGTCCCCTCCTCCCCCTCTTTCTCTCCTCCCCCTGTGTGCCCACAAGGTGGAGGAGATGGAGTGGAGTGGCCACTCGATCGGTGCATGGGTGTCACGCCGTCACTCTCTTGGCCCATGCTCGGTCAGCACTGTGGGAGCAGCTTTTTCCACCGTGGTTGACAATTGGTGTGGCAGTCCCGGACGCCCTCCCACTCACGTCATACCTGCGTGATGTTGGGCGGGGCTTTGTGGGCTGTCTGTTTCCATTTGAGCAGGTCCGCTCGGTTGCAGGCGTCTAGTGGACATTTCTGCACATGCAAGCATTCATTCTAGAGGCAGACCTTCTCTGTGACCCACTGACACGATAACTACCGGATCCTTCACCTTTACATTTCAGCACTTGCTATATTACTCCCTTTGGTGAACTTTTGGTCCTAACTATTGTACCTCTTTGCCTCTGCTCTCTTTGGGTTTCCTGGTTTCCACAGTGTGCTCAATTCACTTTTGTTCTGATCTCTACTTAGCTGCTTTTTCAGCCTATTGCCTTCACACTCCCACTTCCTATCTCAGCACACTTACCACTGCACCCAGTCATCTAATCATGTGCAATCTGTCCCCAGGTGCCTGCGTTCGGGGGTCCCTCTCTCTGTGGCCCCGTTTGGCCCTATCAGCCCTGCCCTCAGCTCCCGTGCCTGACATGCTGGCGGCCCGGCTCTGGCAGTCACATATCACATGATGTTCATAAGGGTAGGCTGTTTCTCTCTCCCCTTTTAGTATTACCATATATTGCTTTACATGGTCATATACTTTACTATTTTACCTTGTTTATTTGGTTCTTTCAGAACTCAATGGCATCTACCCCTGATAGGTGGGTGTTACCTCACGAAACGCGTCGGGTTTACGCTGATGGCATCTATCATACAAGATTTTAACGCTCCATGGGCTCTTGACCATTTTTAGACTATACAATTTTCATTGACCCCTTGCCACGTAGGAACTTCATATTCTGTGTCAGGCGGAGTGCTTTGAGACCCGATGCATGCATGTTATCCATATGTACATGTAGTTTTCTATCACTGTGATTCATGTATACTGTGTATTATCTAATGGTACTTACCATGTCTCCCGTATCCGGGAAGACTAATAAATATGCTTTATACTGTACTTTTTGCTGGTGTCTATTCATGTCCTCATTCAAAGTCCCGAATCCTCCTTTTCTTATTCTGTGCCAGGGATGGAGACACAGAAATTTCTGTGCCTCATTCAAGGTCCCATTTCTCCCTTCCATTTCATGAGTACCCAAGGTGTTTTGAGCGGGTTGTCCCTGTCAAACAGTGCAACATGCTGGATTCCCAACACAAAGAAAGCAGTCCCTCTGTATTGAGTCCCCAGCTCACAATCCACTAACAATTCCAGTGCTTCTGTGCTCCCTCTCTTAAAAGCGAAGTATGGGAATTTTTTTTTAATCATACCTACCTAGATGGATACAGCATCTGTCCCCTGCTGGCCCTAACACTGGAAACTGAGAGATCGAACACCGCCAATCACTCGGTTCTTACAGTTTCCTAGGCACAGAGCGGGTTATTGTCGGTCACCGCTGTCTGCCCTGCAACCCCCACTCACTGGATTGCTGCGCTGTGGAGGGGGCGGGAGCAGCTGGCTCAGGCTCTCAGCAGCTTGTTGAGAGGCTGAGCCTGGTGCCGATCCAAGCATGTGGGCGGATCCCGCCCATACGGTCACAACCTTCCTGAGCCTGGACCGGCTCTGCGATGTCAGCCGACCACAGTCTTCAGCCCGCTGTCTGCTATAAAAAGGGTCATAGGAGTGCAGAACAACCTGCACCCATATGATCCACAGGGGAAGAACAGCCAAACGCGCCGTCATCGACAGCCTGGAACATTGTCACCTGCTTAAAGCGGAGTTCCATCCAAAAGTGGAACTTCCGCTTTAATGGAAGGTGACCCTCCCCGACATGCCACAATTGGCATGTCTTTTTTTGGGGGGGTGACCAGGGACCCTGTTTTCGCAGGGTCCCAGGTCCACTTCCTCCCCTGGCGCCCCGGCTCTGGGAAGGAAGCCCACCTTCCCCTCCTCCCTCTTGGCGATCTTCTGGGACACGTTGCAGGTCCCAGAAGATACTCCGGCCAGTCACAAGGTGCAGCGCGACTCGCACATGCGGCTTTGAAGCTAATGCTGGGTGCCCACACCTGTGATGCCAGCGCCACGGAGAGGAGGGGGAGGAGAGTGAACCCTCAAGTGACCACATCGCTGCAGCGAGGGACAGGTGAGTGTCTAATTATTAAAAGTCAGCAGCTACACTTTTTGTAGCTGCTGACTTTTACATGGGTGGACCTCCGCTTTAAGTCCCTACATTCTCCATTCTACTTTCTTAGCTCCTTTTGGTGTGGCGCCCTCTTTGGCTTTATCCTAGGGGGATTTCATTGCAATCATGCAGGATTTCAGGGGCCAATTTGCAACTCTGACTGCTGACTATCCACAGTGGTTATAATTGTACCTCTTCGCCTTCCCCTCCAGAATCATCTGATCTGCTTGCAGATTTGGTGGCCTCTGAACCTTCTGCTGCTGAGACTCTGATAATGAGTCTCAAAAGTCCTTGATAAATACTTGTATCTCTCTGGCTTAAAGAGACTATATTGGCACTTATTGATTTGATGTGTCACCATAAAAGTGTAGCACCCTTGACGTAAACAGGGGCTACTGGTAAATTTACCTGTGCTAGGTGGTAACTAACCTGGTTGATTTATAGTTTTTGTGATCATTTGGGTTTCTTCTGAGCCTGGTTTAACTGTGCTTCCTCCCTTCTGTCAATAGGTGGCACTGTTGCCTTTGGCATTAGTGTGATGAGCATGCTGGGAGAGAGTATTTAGTTGGAGGAAGTCAGGTGATTGAGGTCTTCCTGCCCAGACCTCGGTCTGGTGGGGATGTGTGAGAAACAACTGTGTTGGGTGGGGCCTGGAGTCTAATGCCTGGCCATGTGCTCAAGACTTGGCCAGAGAGAGAGCGAGCCTTTTGTTGCCTGGATACATAAGGAAAAGAATGGAGTTCTGAAATGAATTACCAGAAGTTACTCTTGGTGAGCCAGGGACTTTGATGAGGCTGGAAAAGCATCAAAGGGGAACACATCCAAGGGAACCCTGCACGTTGTTGCAAGTTTTTGGTTGCTATAGAAGACATACGGGCTCATTTACACCAAAATCCCTGTGTTCGGTGGGCAATTCTGTATGCGCAATTACAAGTCTATACAGAGGCGTTGCTAGGGGGTGGCTATTGGGGCTATAGCCCCGGGTTTCTTACAGGGTGGGTGCAGTTCTGCAATTAGCAGGTATGTCCCGGTCTGGAATGCAGACTCTGTGTATATATGTGTATGTGTGTGTGTGTGTGTATATATATATATATATATATATATATATATATATACACATGTATATTTATTACTATTATTTATTTTACTACATGTATGCCCGCTCAAGTGTATGTCTTTCTTTACTTCGCTGCTATGGGCTCTAGCCCCAGATCTTTTGTAGACCTAGCAACGCCCCTGAGTCTATGTAATGCAGTTGCAGCACATTTACAAAGCATTTTGTCTTGTTTGCAGTGCGTCCATGCGTATTTGCATGAAAAAGATAAAAGAAGCATGCTGCACTTTTTAAAATGCACATGAAGTTTGTACTGTATTTAAAAATGCATTTGACTGAGCCTGGTGTGATTAAGACATCATACCTCCCAAACATTTTGGAGCCCAAAATCCGTTTAAGGAATTCTTTTTATTAGGAAGTGGGCCATTCCCACTGTTGTTCCGGCAATGCCAGTAGGTGAATGGTTGTTAGGTGGCAAACATTAGCTTGTTAATATGAAAAGTTACAGTTGTTCAAAGGCTGAAGGTTTTTTACATTCATGCATTCTATGGGGCGGGGCCGAGCCACAGCTTCGTGTTTGAATGGACACGTAGAGCACTGGCTTGGGAGTGCGCCTGCTTGAGTGCCCCCATTGCAAGCTGCTTGGTCTGGGGGCACCCAACAAGAGAGAGGGGCCAGGAGCGCTGGCAGGGGACCCGAAAAAAGGAGGATCGGGGCTGCTCTGTACAAAACCGCTGCACAGAGCAGGTAAGTATGACATGTTTGTTATTATTTTTTAATATCACCTTAACTATGGCAGCTCTTGCCCTCCTTCAGTACTGTGCTGCCTACCCCTACTGTAAAGGGTGTACCAGTGTTTAACAATTCCATTGATAAATGTTTGGAGATTCTTTCTTTTGCAGGCCCTGTATTGGATCCAGCCATGGTTGTGATGCTAGTCTGTCAATTATTAGAGAAATGGTTAATCCGATAAAATAGGATTCAGTTTCCATTCATGCTGATCTAGTTTATAAAATGAATTAATGTACATGCCGCCTGCCTAAACAGCTGCATAGTTGGTTAGTGGATGTCTCCTGTCCTCTCTCCTGAATAATTCACCTATCCCTGAACATGCAGAGAACTCTTGATTGATATGTTGGTGTGTAGACCAGGCATTTAAAAAGCAAACGCAGTATCAGACCCCTGCCATTTCCACCAACTCGTGACAAAGGACTGGTCAATCTCGCACCATGCTGTCACTTATGTAACAATGCCACTCTTTTAGTTTGCATTAAAAACTTAGAGGAGTTGTAAAGTCTAATTTTTTTTGCCTTAATGCATTATTTGCATTAAGGTGAAAAAACTTTTCTCAGTAATGACCCCCCCCAGAGCCCCCCTTTTACTTACCTGAGCCCGTTCGTTCCATTAGCGGCTACGAGCAATCCACTCTAGACTTGTGCATGGCTAAAAAATTAGTTTTTTTCGTTTTTCGGAAATTCAAAAAATTCTTACATTCGGAAATTAAAAAAATTCATAATTCGGAAATTAAAAATTCGGAAATCCGAAATTCAGAAATTCGCGGTAATTCTGCAATTGCGGTAATTCAGAAATTCGCTGTAATTCGGCAATTGCAGTAATTTCGGAAATTCGCTGTAATTCGGCAATTGCGGTAATTCGGAAATTCACGGTAATTCGGCAATTGCGGTAATTCGGAAATTCGACAATAGGAGCAGACGAAAATCCGAAATTCGGAAATCCGAAAATTGGAAAAAACGAAGAATATTTGAAATAATAACTAACTAATAACTATTAAATTATAGGTATTGGAATTGAATTGAAATTGAATTGAAATTGAAATTGAATTGAAAGTTTGGTTGTTAATGAACTTAAATATGAAATTTAGCACTAATAGTCATACTTTCTAGAAAATTTCAATACCTATATTTAATAGTTATTTATTATTATTTCAAATATTCTTTTTTATTTCCGAAATTTGGAAATAAGGAAGAACATTTGAAATAAGTTATTAATTTATTATTTTTACTTATAAATTATAATAAGCTATTATTATTTCAAATGTTTTTCCTTATTTCTGACTTTTGCAGTGTGTGACTGTATATATGCATACTGTATGTATGTGTGTGTGCATACTGGGTGTGTATATACTGTGTGTATATTGGATGTATATTGGATGTATACTGTGTGTTTACATACAATATAAGCACAGTATATACACACCCAGTATGCACACATACATACTGTACAGTATGCATATATACAGTCACAAACTGCAAAAGTCAGAAATAAGGAAGAACATTTGAAAAAATAATAGCTTATTATAATTCATAATTAGTGTTGAGCGAATCCGGACTGTAAAGTTCGGGTCCGTACCGAACTTTTGGGTGTCCGGGACCCGGACCTGAACCCGGACTTTTCAAAAAAGTCTGGGTTCGGGTCCGGGGTTCTGGTAATTTTACTAAAAGTTCTGAAAATTGCTGTAAAAAAGTCCTGGAAAGTCCTAGAGGTCTGCAAAAGGAAGGGAAATGGGGGTAAGGGTCGGACAAGTACCCTACAAAGAAATGGGGACAGGGAAATAACTAAAAGCATTTTTTAAAAAAAATCAAAAATGGAGGTGGATGTGGACCATCTTCAAACTGTGTCTGAAAAGTATTAATGGTAGAAGCCATATCACTGTTCTAAAATCATCTGGAAACTGTGTGTTAAACTTAAACTAAAACCGGGAGAAACCATACTACTGTTCTACAATCATCTGGAAACTGTGTGTTAAACTCTAACTAAAACCGGGAGAAACCATACTACTGTTCAGCAAGCATCTGGAAACTGTGTGTTAAACTTTAACTAAAACCGGGAGAAACCATACTACTGTTCTACAAGCATCTGGAAACTGTGTGTTAAACTTTAAAACCGGGAGAAACCATACTACTGTTCTACAAGCATCTGGAAACTGTGTGTTAAACTTTAACTAAAGTTAATTTAAACTAAAATTAAAAGAATCACCAAAGTTGCCAAAAGTAGTACAGGAACTACTTATGGGAATTGGTGCGGCGTTGTAAAGTCGGCGTTGCACTGGTTTGGACGGTGCCATTGTCGGCAGTAGCCGCCGATTTGACATGTCAAGTCGCATGCCAAATTGGCCCAATGTGAATGTGGGCTAAATAATGAAAAGGTCAAAGGGGTGCAAATAAATACTTACAGAAAAAGGGTGTTACGAAGAAATAAAGAGATAATAAAGCAACAGAGAAGAAATAAAAATGAGTTGAAAATGAGAACACTTGCAATGTCCTGTTTCAGCAGAATTCAGTAAATGAGCAGGGTGGTAAATTGGCTCTCATAACAGGTCTTCAGTTGCTTGATGGTACACGAGAGCCCTCAAACTGTCCTGGCATTCCCCTTTTCTCTGGTATTGAAGAGGTGTTGACAGAGACCATCTGACAAATTAAGTGTCTGAAGAGTGGTTTCTGGGATGTCACTCTGTTTGACTATGTCCCAGATACAGTTTTCTATAGGCATTTATATCTCTGAATACCTACAGGGTACAGTCTAACATGCAGACTATAGTCCAGGCTGAATTTAGCTTTGAAATGAATATAAATTTGACAGGTTTCAGATGTCCAGTTCGCCTAGGAGAGGAATTGGGCTGATTCTGCTTCCAGTACTCCTAGGGAAGCAGTGTTTGGGCGCAACATGCTGCAAATTATCTGAGGGAGGTATGTGCTATTATTATTTCATGAGTTACAAAATATGCTGAAGTGCTAGAGTTGCTAACCAGTCTTTCACAGATGTGTAGTGCTACAGAATTTACGATTGGAGGAAGAGCTGCAAGTGTCTGGAAGAACGCCAGTCACTCAAGCTTGCAAGGGTGATGGTTTTATTAGGGTTTGCAGATGGGAATGTGGATTACTTAATGGAAAGGGTCTATGTGTGTCTGATCATTGGACTGATAAGGCCCTGGCATCAGTTAACAGTTTGTGTGTTGTATAAAGTGAAGAAAGGAGGGTAGCAAGGTCACCGTGGCTATGCATTCTTATGACAAAATGGGAGAGGGGAGACTTGTGAAGTGACAAAATGGCTGCTACACCCACAGCTATTCGGGGGCCCGATACGCATGAACATTACAGCATTTTCCGTGCATGCCCTTTGAGGGTCAACTTCTTTTTGAAATTGAATACCCTAATCAAGGATGTTACTGATGGTAAGTATACTCCTTTAATACAGCAGCAGTCTAGGCCTCAAGCTGGGATGACTCCCCATCCCCACTCCCCCTTCCCCCTAAAGAAGAGTTTCCTTCATTACCTCTAGGCTTCAACTTCTTAACCGGTTCCCAACCACCGCAAGACTATAAGCGGCAACAGCGTGGCTCTGTCCCGCGAATTGCCGCTTATAGTCACTTTCATGCACAGCTGCTAGGGGGCGAGAGCGCTCCCTGAGAGGGCCCGCGCAGACTCGATGTGCGCCCGTGACTCGCGATTGGCTGTGACAGAGTCAGAATGGGGAACCGCCGACATAAACATGGTGGTTCCCCTTTCTGACAGGCGGCATGTCAGAGATCTACTGATCCCTGTACTCGGGAACAGTTAGATCTCTGGTGCCCCTGCCAGCCCAGCCCCTATACAGTTAGAACACACCCAGGGAACACAGTTAACCCCTACAGTGCCCCCCCAGGTTAACCCCTTCACTGCCAATGAAATTTATACAGTAGTCAGTGGATATTTAAATTTCTGATCGCTGTATAAATGTCATTGGTCCAAAAAAGTGTCAAAAATGTCTGACATGTCCTCCCCAATAAAACAGTCTCGATAAAAATCGCAGATCACCGCCATGACCAGAATAAAAAAAAATTGTAAAACGACGCAAATTTCGCTTGCGTACAACAACGCACGACCGCGCAATTGTCAGTTAAAGCGACGCAGTGCTAACGTTCCTTACAATCACCTTGTTTTATGCCAAAAAAGCTATATTACTTCATTGGAAAAAGCCAATTACGCCTACACTCACTTACTGGAAGGGTCTGGTGAATGCTATGCTGCCCCTCTATAGGGCCGCCTATACTGCTAGAGGATGTACACGGAAATTTCACAGGGTCTGGCAGCCTTGGCTATCGGAAACCATGATGACGGGTTAAAGATTTGCAAAGTATGAACTCTCCAAGTACCCTAACTAGCGTGGTAATTTAAAGCCATAACGAGTAGCATGACCAGTTTATGGTTAACAGACAATCCACTTGACCTGAAGGAAAATGGTGAATGTCTCATTTCACAGAGATCTGTTGCAGATGAGCCAGTGGTGGTGGGGGGGGGGGGCAAGGGTTTTTGTTTTGCTTGT
>BLSH010248633.1:514376-527318 GCA_018402905.1 Glandirana rugosa | reverse complement strand
TCTTCAGTGTTTTGACGATATATGACGACTACTCTTTTCCATAAAACGTCAAATAATAATGATTTTATTAACGTAAAGGTTCAAGGGACCCTAATCATTGTGAAATTTGACCGGTCTCTTCCTAACGTTAAACAGGTAAAGTTTTCCTTGACAGGCTTAAAGTTAGTTAACTACCGGATGAACATTTAAAACCACGTCAACGTGTCGTCTCGGGGGTGTCAGTCTTATGTATTCACGTCGCCCCTTCTAAGGGGGTAGATTGAACGAAAAGACCTACCCCTTTAGACAAAAAAAAAAAACTCGGCCGGGGAACGACTCAGTAGATACCGTTCTAATTGGTGAATTCCTGACCTTCCTAAAGGGTACAACCCTGGTCTCGTGAAAAACGCTAAACCGTGACGCAGCGAAAAAAAAAAAAAAATTGTCTAAGACAAATAATGCTTGTTGTATGTTTTTTTGCATTCCTAAAACAAATAAACAGAATCTGTTAAAAAAAAAAAAAAAGCGACGCAGTGCCAAATCGCAAAAAGTGCTCTGGTCCCAACATGGGAAATCCTTCCAGTCCTTAAGTGGTTAATCTTGCCATAGATGACTCAGCAAGGGGCCGGCTCAAAAAAAAAAAACAGATTTCCCCATCCAGAAAAGCAAGTTAGATGGGGGAATCTTCCCCGCTGCACTTATGTATTCTGACTGTGGGGGCTCTGCTGTGCAACTGCACCAAAATTTACAAGTAGGCCATCAATTGATTGAAATTCGGACAGTTCCTTTTGAAATGGACAAATTGCAATCCTTCTCTGGCCAGTTTAAAGTGTTACTAATCCCAGGGAACTTGGAAATGCAATTATTTTAGTAATAATAAACTGCAAAATACCTTTTCTCATCAGCAGTATATAGCAGTTTTGTGACTTCTATCAGTGTCTAGCTGAGCACTGGTTAAAGCTTGTAGGAGTTTTCATTCTGCTCTGACTGTCCTATGAGGCTGTAGGACACCTGGCCTGCTGTCTGGACAGTGCTAATTGGGGAGGCTCAGAGGATAGGATCAAACAGTTTTTATACAATGTGGAGGATTAACCCATTGGATTCCACAGTGAGAATAACAAGCATGATTTACTGCATATACAGACTGATTTTACTATTGTGGGTTTAGGACCAAATTCAAACCAGAAAGCCAGTTCAAATGCAAACAGGGGCTTTTATATCCCCAAAACCTGCAGACAATTCCCCTTTGGCATGAAAAAACACCACACTTTCTATGGTGGGGATACATCTGCTTTTATAGACATCTAGATAGACCGCATCACATATGGTACAAGTGATGGTTTCCAGGGTGCTACGAACTAGACTTCTGCTCCCAGCATCCCCCAGGTTCATGTCTTCAAACCTTTCTGCACCACTGCACAGATGAGCAGACCTCAATACAGCCCTTGCAGGTCTTTTGGATCAAGGCGTTATTTCCCAAGTTCCTGGGGTGGAAAGGTTATAAATTTTACTCTAACCTTTTCTCAGTTCTGGAACCTAAAGGGGGCATTCGTCCTATCATGAATCCCAAGGCTCTAAATGTCTTCATTCAGACCCAAACATTCTGCATGAAATAAACCAGGTCTGCCATACCCACCCCCCCCCCCCCTATCAGGGAGACTTTCTGGTCTCTATAGTCATCAAGGATGTGTACTTGTATGTCTATTTTTTCTATTTTTCAGTAGATCAGTGATTTCTTTGCTCTGCTGTGGGTTCCTAGCACTTTGTTTGGGGCCCTACTATTCAGCCTTTTCTGCATCCATGTGTTTACCAAGGTTTTCGTGCTTGCCTTGGTATTTTCCAAGGCCCCATTGTGGGATAGCTTAACAACCTCTTGTGGAAGGTGCAGTTGTATACGTTTTGACAGATAATGTGAACTGGACAGTTCAAACTGAAAGGTTTGCTTAGAACCTGAACCTTCAGAAGTCTGCACTGGAGCCGACTCAATATTTGGAATCTGGTCCTTATCCTAGACACAACTCAAGCAAAAAAAAAATTTTTTTCCTTCGCTTCAAATCCTCCGCTCCACTCCACAGACTGACTCTTCTGACCGAAAGTTCATCAACTGTTGCCTTTTACATGAGAGTCATGACGCTGATTGTAACCTACTTCAAGGCAGTTCCATTCCAGACACCTACAACGCAACATCCTGTAATTTTTGGAGGATTCTCATAATGGATGTCAATTTGTGAGGATAGGGAGGAGTCCTTAATACCTTGTCGGTGCAGGAGACATGGACAACATCCCACCTCCAGATTAACGCTCTGGGTAATTTGGTTGTCCCTACAACGACAGACATCCTGACTGGTAAGTTATCCAATAATAATCCAGTCAAGCAAGGCAACAGCAGTGGCATCTGGGAGGAACCAGAAGAGGTAAAAAGGATTCTATCCTGGTCAGAACTCCATAATCCAGCCCTGTCTGCTATTTACATTCTGGGCATGGACGATTGGCAGGCTGTCTTCCCCAGTGGATGCTCTGGTGGGTCCATGGGATCAATACAGCCTGATCTATGCTTTTCCTTCCCTGAAACACCTTTCTGGTTTTCTCCAGTTTCAAGATGGAGGCCATTCCAGTGATCCTCATAGCTCAAGACTGGCCAGGTGGATTTGGTACTCTGACTTCATCAGATTCCTGATAGATGCTCAGTGGGCATTTCCAGATCATCAGGCTTATTTATCCCAAGGTCAAGTTTACCACCCTGCTTCACAGTAACTGGCTTTAATGACATAGCTGTTGAACCCCATAAAATATGCTGTGGAACACATCTTGACTTTTTTGTTTACTATTAGGTCGGCATTTTGTCCTGAGTACCATCAAGGGTCAAATTTCAGAGCTTGTGATCTTGTTTTAGACACCGCTAGCCTCCCATTCTTTCATTAGGCCTTTTACAGGGTGTCTCTAATCACCCTATATGTTCACCTATCCCTCTTTGGGGTTGACGTTTGGTTCTTTTGGCATTTCAAAAACTGCCTTATGAACCTATTAGGGATATTTGATCTTTTATGCACACTCACAAGGTTGCTTTCATCGTCTTCATCATGGCATGAGGTGTGTGCCTGAAATAGCGACCCTGCTTTGTAATGACCCTTTTCTAGGCAAGGTAGTGCTGAGAAGTAAAACCGCTTTCCTTCCTAAAGTGGTTTCACCTGTTTGCCTTAACTAGGTGTGACAGTATGCGAGGTGAACTAATAGACGGACACTACCTGTCACCTTGCATACGTTCATATAGATTGGACTAGGTGGAGTCTGGCCCAGGTATTACCAGCCACCGTGGTTGGGCTGGTTCCGGTCTGGAGTTTTAGTCCACTGGAGTCTACCAGGAAGAGCTCTCAGTTGTGCTCTGGCCTGAGACTCAGAAGGAACAATCTGAGGGAGCTCAATTTTGGTGTTTGGACTTTAAAGAGAAGGTTTGCATTTGCTTATGCTTTGTGGGTGTTGGGGACCAGCCCCACACTGTATAGTGAGGAAATCTGTACTGTTTAGTTTATCGCCAGACGGCAAGGTTTTGTTTTTCTGTTTTCATTACGGTTTATGTGCAACCTTTTAAATAAGCCTGGCTGCAAGCCAGCATTTTATGAAGCCTGCTGTGCGAAACTGCTTTTATCCCAGGAAAAGCGATCCCCACTAGAGCTGATCCCTTACACGTGGTGAAATCGGAGGGGAGTTTCCTAAAGAGAAAATGGAAGAACTGGTGAAGGCCCTGTTGCAGGCCAATGCAGCTCAGCGGGAAACCAACCGCCAGATCACAGAGGCTGCTGCAGCACAGCAGGCGGCTCAACAGGAGATGAATCGGCAGCTTGCAAAGGCCCAGCTGGAATTAAAGAAGGGGCCCGCAGCTCCTGTACCATTGGAACAAAAGTTGGTAAAAGCCAGCTATTACCTGCAGAAGTTGACACCAGCAGATGATGTGGAAGCATACTTAACCACTTTTGAGAGAGGTGCTGTGCGGGAAGGTTGGCAAAAAGACCAATGGGCGGGACTATTAGCCCCTTTTTTGACAGGAGAACCCCAAAAGGCCTATTTTGATCTTGAACCAGACAAGGCCCAGTATTATGAGACTTTAAAAGTGGAGATGCTCGCACGCCTGGGTGTCACAATGGCCGTCCGGGCCCGACGGGTGCACCAGTGGACCTACTGAATGGACCAGCCACCCCGCTCCCAAATGTTTGATTTGGTTCACCTCACCAGGAAGTGGCTACAGCCGGAGACTTTGCCAGGTCCCCAGATTGTAGAGCACGTGGTCATGGACCACTATCTACATGCACTCCCTGCTGCTTTGAGGAAATGGGTCAGTCATCGGGACCCCAAAACTGCCAACCAACTCCTAGACCTTGTGGAGAGATACACGGCTGCTGAGGACTTGCTGAACCCGTCTGCGCCCCACTCCAATGTATCCAGGGGTGAAAGATCGCCCGACAGACCCGGTAAGACTGTTCCAGGGGTCAAGGGCATGGGGAAGTTTGATAAGACTACTGCAGTTAAAGAGACTATGGGCTCTAGACCTGGAGACTGGCCAGAGAAGCCAGGAAGGTCTTGGGGACCCTTCAGAGGACTGGGTAGGGAGCACATACAGTGCTACCGATGTCATGCATTGGGACATATTGCTGCCAATTGTCCCCTGAGTGATGAACCCATGCAATGTGATAATGATTATATGAACAGACGCATTTCTCTTTTTGCACAGGTCGCATGTATAGCATCATGTTCACGTCGCATAGAGAAGCAAATGTGTTTGATGGCTACTGACGGGAAACCCGTCACTGTGCTGCTTGACTCTGGTAGTGTGATAACACTTCCCTGCTTCATGAAGCCCTTGTGGGGAGGGGCTTTCCCCATTTTTGGAGGTTGTGGGAAGGCACAGAGAGCCTGGAGGAAAGAGCTCCCCTGCTGAGGAAGCACAGGAGTTCTCACCAGACCCTTTTTGCCAAACGGAAGAGAGATGGGTGGCAGGACCGAGGAAGAAGGAGACCCTCTCCCTTTTCCTGTAATGGTTGGGGAGCCGGAAGAGCTGGAAGACAGCTCTCAGCTTGAGGTTAAAGAACCAGAGAACATCTCTGACTCCAATAGTGAGAGTGGACAGAATGTGACCCCTACCTTAGAGGTCAGGAGGGAAGATTTTTGTAAAGAGCAATTATGAGATGTCACTCTCATTAGAGTCAGAGAGAAGGTTAAAATGATGGATGGGGAACCTGTGGAACCCAACTGGGGGTTGTCTTTCCCTTACATGGCTCTTAAGAACAATTTGCTGTATCAGGTGGTAAAACACGGTGAGGAAGAGGTAGAACAGCTGGTGGTTCCAAAACCCTTCCGCAGGATGGTCCTAGACTTGGCCCATGGTCATATAATGGGGGGCATCTGGGTGTAGAGAAGACCAAGGAGAGAAAAACCCAGAGGTTCTCCTGGCCCGGATTGCATGCGGATGTTCGGGAATATTGTGAATCATGTTTCAAGTGTCAAATCACTGCACTGTCATCCCATTTTTGTAGCCCCCTTTTCCCACTACCCATCATTGAAGTGCCATTCGAGAGAACTGGCATGGATCTGGTGGGGCCAGTGGTAAAGTCTGCTCTGGGCCACCAGCACATTCTGGTAACACTCGACTATGCAACCCGCTATCCTGAAGCCATCCCCTTACGGAATACCTCC
This sequence comes from Glandirana rugosa, assembly GCA_018402905.1. Taxonomy (NCBI): domain Eukaryota; kingdom Metazoa; phylum Chordata; class Amphibia; order Anura; family Ranidae; genus Glandirana; species Glandirana rugosa. Next base: position 521,651 of record BLSH010248633.1, on the reverse strand, counting down.
GCTAAGACTATTACCAAGGAGTTGGTCCAAGTGTTTAGTTGTGTGGGGATCCCAAAAGAGATCTTAATGGATCAGGGCACCCCCTTTATGTCCAGAGTTACCAAGGAATTGTGCAAGCTGTACAAAATCTCCCATCTCCGTACTTCTGTTTACCACCCCCAAACTGACGGTCTGGTGGAGGTTTAACAAGACCCTAAAAAGTATGTTGAAAAAGGTGGTGGATACAGATGGGAGAAACTGGGACTTATTGCTACCCTATCTCAGGTTTGCCATACAAGAGGTTTTGCAGGCATCTATGGGTAATTCCCTGTTGAACTCTTATATAGTAGACACCCCAGAGGCCTGCTAGATGTCGGAAAAGAAACATGGGAAGGAGAGGCCACCCTGTATAGAAGTGTCATAGAGCATATCTCCTTGATGCAGGATCGAATCGCAGCTGTCCTGCCCCTAGTACGGAACATATGGAGCAAGCCCAGGAAGCCCAGAGGAGGGTTTATAATCGGGGCGCCAAAACCTGGACTTTCAACCACGGAGACAGAGTGCTGGTGCTAGTCCTCACGGTTGAAAGTAAATTCCTAGCTAAGTGGCAAGGTCGCTTTGAAATTAGAGAAAGAGTAGGGGAAGTAAACTACAAAGTTTACCAGCCAGGGAAAAGGAAACCAGAGCAAATATATCATGTTAATCTTTTGAAACATTGGAAGGACAGAGAGACTTTAATGGCAGTGCCAACTCCTCAAAAGGACAGGTTACCCATGATACCGGATGTCCCCATAACTAAACCATTGTCACTGATGCAACAACATGACATTAAGGAATTTGTAAGTAAAAAATAAGAGTCTTTTTCTCTCCCCTACCTGGACTAACCACCGTAATACAACATGATATAATTACAGAACCAGGGGTCTGCGTAAATGTAAAGCCCTACAGGATCCCTGAGGCTAGACAAGAAACGGTTGCGAAGGAAATAAAAAAACATGTTGGAGTTGGACATGATAGTGGAGTCCCACAGTGCCTGGTTTAGCCCCATAGTGCTGGTCCCAAAGCCCGATGGCACTATCAGGTTCTGTAATGACTTTAGGAAGCTAAATAACGTATCTAAGTTTGACGCATAGCCGATGCTGCTGGTTGATGAACTAGTGGACAGGTTGGGAGAGGCCTGGTACAGGATTGGCTATTCACGCGGTGTGGTGTGTCCTCTTCTTGCACGGAAAGGCTGCTGGGGTCTAAATCTTCTCTTCATTTCAGCATGATACATCAATTGGTTTTCTAGCGCTGCATATTGGACTCTGGTACATAACAACCCTAGACCTAACTAAGGGCTACTGGCAGATTCCCCTAACGGAGTCCGCATAGGAAAAAAATGTTTTTTCTACTCCCGAGGGGTCCTTCCAGTACAAGCAAATGCTGTTTGGTCTGCATGGGGCCCCTGCATCGTTCCAGAGAATGATGGACAAAAAGTTGAGGCCACATCGGCCCCATGAAGGCACCTATTTGGATGATGTGTTCATCCACAGCCCAGATTGAGAATTGCACCTGTCCCGAGTACAAGCAGTGGTAGATTCCCATAGGGAAGCAGTGCCATAGGTCTCGAGGAAGCCAAATACCTTGGGTATGTTATTGGTCGGGGACTGGTCAAACCACAGACCAATAAGATTGAAGCGATACAAACGTGGCCCCAACCAGTGAATAAGAAACAGGTCCATACATTCCTGGGGATCAAAGGGTACTACAGGCGCTTCATTACAGACTTTGCCACCACCGCCATCCCTCTAACAGACCTGACAAAGGGTAGAGGGTTGGTCATGGTGAACTGGAATCCAGAGGCAGAGAAAACGTTCCAGAGGTTGAAGCAGGCCCTGTGTGTACAACCGGTGCTCGTCACGCTGGACTTTTCCAAAGATTTAGTCGCACAGACAGACGCCTCTGAGGTGGAACTAGGGGCCGTACTGTCCCAGGTCAAATCCTTTTCTCTGAGTTCACTGACAGACGCAGCCCTTCTTTGACAAGTGGGGTTATATGTACATCCTACTAGGAGTTGACTAGGCAAATAGAAAGTAAGCTGGCCCCTCCCAGGGGGCCATCCTCTCTCTCCCATATAACCCCCCTGCTCTGCTTAGCATATCAGTTCGTAACAAGCCGTATAAATGCACCACAGAGGGGCGGGTGCTGCGTATGTCAGTGAACTCAGAGAAAAGGATTTTACGGTAAGTTTAATAAAATCCCTTTTTCTCTTATGTTCACTGACAGACGCAGCCCTTCTTTGACAAGTGGGGATGTCCCAAAGCTGTGTCAGTAAAGAGGGGTGGGTAAACGACCTCTCAGGAGATGCTAGTCGCGCCTACACTGCCGCCTGTAAAACTTTACGGCCAAAAGCAGCATCCGAAGATGCTGACACATCAACTTTATAAAACTTAGTAAACGTGTGCACCGAGGCCCAAGTAGCCGCCTTGCACACCTGTGACACCGAAGCCTGGTGTCTGAAAGCTCAGGAAGTGCTAACAGCGCTGGTGGAATGAGCCGTGACCGGAAAAGGGGGAACCTTGCCCCGAATAGTATACGCATGGGTCACGGTCTGTCTGATCCAACGAGAAACAGTAGCCGATGAGGCCGCCAAACGTTTGCGCAGACCATCTGTCAGCACAAACAATGCGTCAGACTTCCGAAAGGAAGCTGTAGCCACCAAATACACCCGCAAAGCCCTCACAACATCCAATGAGTGTAACTCAAATTCCTTAGGATGCGATGGGTGCGGACATAACGAAGGAAAACACTATCTTCATTAATGTGAAAAGAAGAAACCACCTTTGGTAGAAACGAAGGAGAAGGGCGCAAGACCGCCTTGTCCTTGTGAAGGACCAAGTAAGGAGACTTGCAGGACAATGCTGCCAGCTCAGATACCCGCCTAGCGGATGTAATGGCCACCAAGAAAACCACCTTCTGCGACAGCAATTGCAAGGGAATATCCCTGATTTTCTCATATGGCGGTTTCTGCAGTACAGAAAGTATCAAATTCAAATCCCACAGTGCCATAGGCGACCGTACCTGAGAAGCCACATGGCGTACACCCTGTACAAATTTACGAATCAACGAATGTGTAGCCAAAGGCCGGTGAAAGAGAATCGCCAGAGCCGAAATCTGACCCTTGAAAGTACTCAATGCCAACTTTTTATCCAGACCCTGCTTCAAAAAAGCCAGCACCCGGGACACAACATAGAACCCCCGCCTCGCACCAAGCAATATAAGCCTTCCAGGTGCGATGATAAATCTTGCGCGAAGTACACTTGCGCGCTTTAAGCATGGTAGGGATCACGGAGTCAGCGACACCCCTATCCCTCAACACCTGGGACTCAATAGCCAAGCCGTCAAAGCCAGCGAGGGTAAAGCAGGGTGCAAGATGGGTCCCTGAGACAACAGATCTTCGTGCAGCGGAAGGCGCCAGGGAACATCTGCTACCATTCGCACCACGTCGGCGTACCAAGGATGCCGAGGCCAATCCGGAGCCACCAGGATTGTCGGAATCCCCTCTGCTTCCACCCTGCGCAGTAGCTGCGGTAGAGGCTTGATGGGAGGAAACGCGTACAGAAGTCGATACCGACACCAAGGCGCTACCAGTGCGTCCGTGGCAGCCGCCATCGGGTCTCTCGTCCTGCACACAAGTTTTCACCTTGTGATTGAATCGAGACGCTATGAGGTCCACATCTGGCGTGCCCCACTTGTGGCAAATCTGGCGGAACAGCTCTGGATGTAGGGACCATTCCCCCTGATCCAGTGTCTGGCGACTGAGAAAATCCGCCTGCCAATTCTCTACGCCCGGAATGTAAATGGCGGAAATCACCGGCACATGAAGTTCTGCCCATCGCAGAATGAGAGCCGCTTCCGCAGCCGCTGCCGAGCTCCTCGTTCCGCCCTGATGATTCACATACGCCACTGCCATTGCATTGTCCGACTGAACCCGAACCGGGAGGCCACGCAACCTTACCGTCCAGTGGGAGAGGCAGAGCCTGATCGCCCTCAGCTCCAGCACATTGATCGGAAGGCAAGATTCCTGCCCCGACCAACGCCCCTGAGCAGACAGCTGCCCCAGGACCCCCCCAGCCGATAGGCTGGCGTCCGTCGTGACTATCGACCAATTCAAGGGAAGAAAAGACTTCCCCAACATCAGAGCCGGGGCCCGAAGCCACCAGGTCAACGACCCTCTGGTCTGAGGATCCAATCTGATCAGCTGGTCTAAGGACAGTGGAGACTTGTCCCACCGAGACAGAATCACTCGTTGAAGGAGCCGAGTGTGACTCTGGGCGTAGGGTACCGCCTCGAAAGCCAAAACCATAAGCCCCAACACCCGCATACAAAACCGTAAGGAGGACCACCGGCACGACAGCAGGGTTCGCACCGCTGCTTGCAGTGTCAGTAACTTGGCTGGAGGTAAGAACACCTTCGCCTGCTCCGAGTCCAGAATCAGACCCAAGTATTCCAGGCGACAGGACGGTGCAGATTGATCAGCCAGCCGAAGTCCTTTAACGAGGTCATGGTGATGGCCACATTCTCCTCCAGAGCCGAAGCAGACTCCGCTCTCAGGAGCAGGTCGTCTAGGTATGCTACCACCGCAATGCCTCTCTGCCTCAGTAGCGTCAGCACAGGGGCCACCAGCTTGGTGAACACCCGAGGAGCCGAGGCCAGACCAAAGGGAAGTGCCACGAATTGGTAATGGAGATCTCCCACCACAAAGCGCAGGAAGCGCTGGTGCCGGAGACAAATGGGAACATGGAGGTACGCGTCCCTGATATCCAGGGACACCATGAAATCCCCTCGGTACAGGGCGGCCACGACCGAATGGATTCCATCCGGAATTTTCACACTTTCACTAAATGGTTTAGCGCTTTTAGGTCCAGAACTGGCCTGACCCCCCCTTTTTTGGGGACCACGAATAGGTTGGAGTAGAAACTGTGAAACCTTTCCAACTGAGGTACTGGCACGATCACCCCCTGGTCGGAGAGTGCCTGAACAGCCCTTAGGAGGGCCTCCCGACGCCCCCGAGGGAGTCTCAAGTTCGATGGGAAGAACCTGTCTGGGGTAGAGTGCTGAACTCTATCCTGTACCCGGAGGACACCACTTCCTGCACCCACCGGTCGGAAATGTGGGCAGTCCACCTGTTTGTGAACCCCTCCTCCTCCCCCTCCTTGCACTAGGCATAATAAAACAGATATGCTAAGCAGAGCAGGGGGGCTATATGAGAGAGAGAGGACGGCCCCCTGGGAGGGGCCAGCTTACTTTCTTTCTATTTGCCTAGTCAACTCCTAGTAGGATGTGCATATAACCCCACTTGTCAAAGAAGGGCTGCGTCTGTCAGTGAACATAAGAGAAAGAATGCTTGGCCATCAAGTGGACCTTAGAGGCCCTCAGGTATTATCTGCTGGGAAGACGATTCAGGCTAGTCACCGACCATGCCCCCCTGAAGTGGATATGTGACAACAGGGAGAAAAATAGCAGTGTGACTAGGTGGTTCCTGGCTCTACAGCCATTCAATTTACAGTGGAACACAGAGCAGGTAAACACCAAAACAATGTGAATGCCCTCTCCCGAGTCCACTGCATGGTTGGAACAGTTGCTCAGCCGCAGGGGCTTGAGCACAGGGGGAGGATATCTGACAGAATGCAAGGTGGACTAGTAGACAGACGCTACCTGTCACTTCGCATGCGTTCATATAGATTGGACTAGGTGGAGTCCGGCCCAGGTATTGCCAGCCACCGTGGCTGGGCTGGTTTCGGTCAGGAATTTTGGTCCACTGAAGTCTACCAGCAGGTGGCTTACATTACCAGGAAGAGCTCTCAGTTGTACTCTGGTCTGGGACTCAGAAGAAACAATCTGAGGGAGCTCAATTTTGGTGTTTGGACTTTAAAGAGAAGGTTTGCATTTGCTTATGTTTTGTGGGTGTGGGGGACCAGCCCCACACTGTATAGTGAGCAAATAATACTGTTTAGTTTATCGCCAGACGGCAAGGTTTTGTTTTTCTGTTTTCATTTCTGTTTATGTGCAACCTTTTAAATAAACCTGGCTGAAAGCCAGAATTTTTTGAAGCCTGCTGTGCGAAACAGTTTTTATCTCAGGAAAAGCAATCCCCACTAGAGCTGATCCCTTACACAGGTCATTGTACTTCCAAACCTCATTGTCTGGATGTAGTTTGTACTATATGAGAACCCACCACTTCCATCCCATATGGTCCTTCGCAAAGGAGAACCAGCTTCTTGCTCCAACATTTCTCCCTGGCTCAGGCAAATTATTGATAAAGCCTATGGTCTCATGGTTTAAGTTCCACCCTTTCCTGTTGAAGCATGCTCTACTGGGTCTGTGATTGCTTCTTGGGCTTTTTGGCATTGGGCAACTGTTTTCAGTTGTCTGACTGGTCTCGTGGTCACACATTCTCTAGGTTTTAGCAGGTGGATGTGCAGGCCTCATCTAATGCCAGCTTTGGGCAGAAGGTTCTTCAGGCTTTGGGCTGCAACCAGTCCCCAAATTGTTTCGGTTGTTTTTTAGTGGGTCTGTTAGCATTTTATTTGCTATGTTGCCCTCCCCTGAGCTGGACTGCTTCTGGATGTCCCAAATGTCTCAGAACCTTGTGTGTATCAATGAATGAACGAAAATTTTTGTACAAACCATAAAATCCATTCCTTGGAGTTCACTGTGGGACACAGGTCCCACCACTCTGTTTACTATTGTGCTCTCAGCACTACCTTGTTGCACAACTGAGGAATGCTGGGGGTGGAAAGTATTATACCTATTTAAAAATATACTGCAGAACTCCAGACCGTATCCAGATAAAATAAGATTTAAAATTAGTGTTGAGCGAACCCGGACTGTAACGTTCGGGTCCGTACCGAACTTTCGGGTGTCCGTGGCACGGACCCGGACCCGGACATTTCAAAAATCGTTCGGGTTCGGTCCGGGGTTCTGCTATTTTACTCCACGTGTTGAGAAGCTGCAGGGCAGCCAATCAACAAGTGTTTCACTGGTTTGCCCTTAGAAGCCATCACAGCCATGCCTACTAATGGCATGGCTGTGATTGGCCGGTGCATCATGTGACCCAGCCTCTTTATAAGCTGGAGTCACAGTGCTGCAGTCACATGCTCCTTGGGTTAGTGTAGGGAAAGGTAGCTGACTGCGTGAGGGACAGAATTGAGACATTTTAAGACCTGATCCTGCATCCTGAGATAGATTACTTTACTACTGCTGTCTGTGCTGTTGCTCTGAGGACAGATAGCAGAAATTAGAGATTTCACA
>BLSH010248633.1:496817-509777 GCA_018402905.1 Glandirana rugosa | reverse complement strand
GACGGATGAACATGTCGACCCGACCTCGTAGTCTCTTCATGTTCCTTGGTTAGTCAAGTACACGACTGTTCTTCATACGATTATCCTTCTCTTTACTCCAGTGGTGGACGAAGTGGAAATTGACAGATCAGTGTCCGACCCGTCATAATGGATCGGAGTCTCCTTCACCCAACTTATTACGACCGGTAGTCGGACTTCTGTAGATCGTCGTCTTTTTTCACGACGTCTTTTCCGTCCAAAACAATAAAACAACATAAAACATAAAATTTATCTCAACTCGCTTGGAGACCTTCAAGCCCAAGACGACCAGGCAGGCTTGAAGCCCTGTTTCAGGCCCAGGCCCAGGGTCCGTGCGATCGTTCGGGTTCCGTCCGGACCCGGACCCGGACTTTGTCCCGAAGTTCGGACGGACCAGCAGAACCCGAACTTCCAGAGGTTCGCTCAACTCTATTTAAAATACAAAATACAACAAAATAACAAAACCTGCCTTTTCTGCAGCACTTTTTTCTGCTGCTAGATGTCTTCAGGCTGATGGCCAGCATTATTCAACCCACTTCCTCTGAGGCTAGGTAATACTGCCCAGCCTGTGACTAGACAGTTAAAGGTGAAGCAGGTGGTGACCTCATTTCTCTTCCTATTAGCATACTTCTTGTCAGCACATGAACTGATTGGTTCCTTGTACTTCTCTGATGCTCCAGCCCAGCTGTACAAGTAGGCAGGATCAAATTTAGTACTTACGCTGCTTGCATTTAAAAAATACATTTTATAATGTATTAATAATTACAGTGCTACTTTAATCTATGCCTTTTTATATCAGCTTAAACTATCTCTAAGAGTTCCTTGATACAGGGCACTGTTCTTAAGATTTCACATGGAACAGAGCACAAAAATAAATAAAAAATCTTTATTATACTTAATAAAACATTCACATCAAGTAAACAAATGAGCTAGAACAGTAAACTTGATTTATTGCAAAAAAATAAACTAGTACATTTTTTACACAGGTTTAAAGTATAAAAACCATTTGAGGGCATCTCAATTTAGTTTGCAGCACACTAAATTGAATTTGCATATCTTAAAGAACTGCACAGTATCTGACCTTTGTAACACCACGATTTCTTAATTTATCTTCAAGTCATATTTTTTATATATTCTAAGGGGGCAACAAGAAAAAAAACACAAAATTACACCAGAAATAATGGATTTTTCTGCAGGTACAGGGAATGTTTATTTCAATATATCTTTTGTATTTTTCTCAGTTTATTTTCATGGAAAATGTTGGTACTATTAAAACAAGTTACAAACAATTTTAAATTTATAAAATGTTTGATGAAATCAGTTACAACAAGATCACATGACCTAAACAAGATCACATCAATTAGTTTAAATATTTTTCAGTATTGTTTGGAGCGAAATGTGCAAACCAGTTTTGGTTCTGTGATTAAAAATTGGCCAAAGGGATAATTATTTAAGCAACATTTTGGTTATATCACATATCAAGATAATACTTCTTTAATAAGCTTACAATGTGGTGAAATCTACAATAAATTCAAAATGTATTAAAGGACAAAGGTATGGAGTAAAATGTTTGATAACGATCTTGAATGCATAACTTTTCTGCAAGCTTTTAAACACTTAGAAAGTCAGAAAAGCTCCAGGCCTTCTCTCATTTTAGAAGAGTTTTTCACTTATGACAAAAGTTTTTCATCTGCTTAGTACGACCATCTCTGTATCATCCCAGTGGTACCAAAAAGGGGGGCAAAAAATTATAATTCTATTTTCTGTCACATTTTCAGCAAGACGTTTGAATGTAATACAATAATGGATACTAAATTTAATATGACTGATTTGTGATTTTTTTATTCATTTTGAGCTGGTTAGTTATGCATGAGCAAACTATTCTAGCAAGGAAAAATAAATTCTTCAGCCCATTTAATATAACTTGAATATTCTATTTCAAGATATTAATTATGTGAAACAGCAATTGAGAAGCCTCAAAGGTTAGTTGGGTTTGGGACATTGCAAAATTATTAAAGCTTTAAATCTTTTATCTTAGTCATGTTTTCATAATCTTATGAAAATATACAACCAAATCAACAATTTGTAGAAGCAATAACATTTTATTTCCAAATTGTTTCCTATAGAGTGCAATGTTTATTTATGTAGCAGAGATTTAGGAGTGATTAAGAAAATAACGGTTTGCTTTTTTTTTGTAAAGAACCTAATTTGTCATGAACCCATATGAGCCAACAGACAGAAAACCTGAAATCAATATACACACTATTCTTGATGGAATATTCTAAAACTCATGTACTCTCCTTAGCAGGTGACATTTGTTGATTTGCATAACTGTTAAATGTTAAGATGTTTTGTCAACCAACAGATTGTTACTCATTCAAATGAAAAATAGTATACAGGTGTGGCCACTCTAACACACAATACTTCAAAATAATAGTTATAGTTTCACAAATCAAAGGTTTACTTATTTATGTTTGGCCATAAGAAATAGTCAGAACTTTGACGCCAATGTAATTACACAGTGACATCACATTCTGCATGTCCCTTTCAGGTCTTTTTTTTTTTGTTTTCTCCCCTATAAATATGTAGTTTTATTTTTATCAGTACCACTACCATATTTAATTATTATTTAGGGTGCAATGTTTTGGGCAATAAAATGCATCCTACGCAAAACAAAAAGGATTAACACCTTTTAATCTTAATTTTAACTCTTGACCAAACCTGGTTCTAAACCCTTAATCTATTTCTACACTCAGGCTGGATTCACACCAGTCCGGTGTGAATTCCAGCTCCCGATGCCTGTGAGAAGAACAGGGGCTGCTGTTCAGCATCTCCTGTTGGATCTCACAGCTCATCAGCTGACAGGGGAGGGAGGGGGAGGTGCAAGGAGGAGGGGGAAAGATCCCTGTTCATGCGGAACACATCTCTGACTTGCGATGCGTTCCCATTGAACAAAATTGGACTGGAATTCGCACTGCACTGCACAGAAAACGCACGCATTTTCTGTGCAATGCAGAGTGCGGATGCACGGCACAGATGTGAACTGGACACATTGAAAACAATATGTTTTCAAGTGTCCTGCGAATTGGCTGCGATGTAAGCTGCATCCAATTTGCATAGGTGTGAACTCAGCCTTAATCTTTTTATTAACCCTTGAACTAACATACCCTTCTGGAACTTTGTAGAATTTTGTTTTCAGTCAATATTGCCTTCCGATTTGGTTATACTCTTGTGTTAGTTTTGGATATAACAGTTTCTGGGGGTTACATTTAACACCGTAGAAAATTATTTTATAATGCCAACAAACAAATGTATCAACCCTGAAAGTAAATTTATCACGCATAAAAAACTGACCCTAACCTAATCCTTGGCCTGTAAACTTTCCCCATAAAGTGTGTTTGTCCTTTTGCCCATCCAGGCATCCTTCTCTCTAGCTGCACATAATTACCTTTTTTACTGTCCTGCAGCTTTTTTTAGACACCAAGGGAATGCAGAGAATGCCCTCTGTAATCTGTATGGGGATGAGGGCTCCCCCATGTGAGTGAGTGCCTGGGTAAGATAATCACCAAGCACCAGGTCTCTTCACTCTCAGTGGCCAAATGCAGCAAGGAGGGAGTGAAGAGAAGATGAAGATGTGTTGCTGATGAGCGTGGCAGTTAAATGATGCGTAAACTTGTGCTTGAACATCCCTATAATCCGTTTTACTTATGCCAATATTGATTATCATTTAAGTTGAACAAGTGCCAATTTTTTTTTACTTGATTGTGAAAAAATACTGCGAAGATTGCATATAGGACTTGTTTGAAATGTAACTTTAAAACTATGGATTGGGCAAAATGCTACGATGGCTTTTAGGAAAAATAAAATCAGGAAATGATTGGGATATTACCCCAAGAGTATGCAGAAGTGTTTTTGGAGCAAAATAGTGTAGTGGTTGCAAGAACTAATATTGGTCAAATTTCAATTTGATGTTACATCCACCAAACCAGGAAAATCTTTATTATGTAGTCATAAGTAACTTCTTATGAAATGTCAAGGGAAATTAAATATATATATATATATATATATATATATATATAAAAGGAAAACTCTGTAAAGTAGTTTTTTCCACGTAAAGCTATAGCTGGAAAAAAAACAATTGTAGTTACAAAAAAAAGTATATATCTGGTCACTGGCTACTCATGTGCAGCTTGATCTAGTGCCTTATTCAATTTCCTGACCTCATTTCCATACATTGTCAGTTATTTATTCAGAAAAGAGTCAAATTCAAGCACTTTGTGTCCCTTTTATTTTTATTTGTTCAGTGAGTCGCACTGAAGTTCCAAAGTTCCAGTACAGTGCTGGTTATGTAAACTCTCGTCATACTGGAAAACGCAAGAACCTGTTTGGTATGCACATTCGCCAACCTTGGTTTCAACTCCAGGCACAAGAAAGCACGAGAGGAAAAATAAAAAATAAAACATTTCTTCTTCAACACTTTTTAAACAAACAACATAAGTTAGCACCATAATCAGCATCTGATAACAATTTTGGAATAATTACAAGTACATAGATGGAGTGATACGTTTTAAACACTCTACATGGGAAGGCTACCGCATTACAGTTCATTTGTTTCCTTTAGTCTTTTTTTTTTTTCCTTATGGCATATCTACACAGTTCATGGATACAAAAGAAGCATGCATTATATCTCTCATAGCTAGCAGTTTGTGTGGGATATGTCTGACAGTAACTAGTGGTGGTTTGTCCACAGTGGAGCACTGCCACGGATGGACAAATGCATGAAAAACAAAAAAAATAGCACCACAGAAAAATGAACATAGCACCTATGTCTGACAAGATTCACCCCACTACAAGCAACCTCCCACTTTGTGACAAGGTAGGAGGTAAAAAAAATAAAGAGGTTATAACACTGTACAATAATTAGCAACTTAAGAATCTGTTTTGAACCTTGTCACAAGTACATTTTATTGCACTGATGCATGTAGAAAGGAGCCCAATCAAGAAATATTTTTTAGGCTCTTTGAACAGCAAGAAGTGTTGCCAGTAAATGGGCCAACTGTATGCGCCACCTTATAACAAAAGGTATGGACTTACACTAGTTAAAAAAAAAAAAAAAAAATTAACATACAAATCCTTACTCGATCAAACATTTTTTACAGCTTTTCCAAGACTTATCCTGCCAAAAAGAAAACAGACAAAAATAGCACAATGACATAGTGGTTTGTGTTATTTATTTGTAAGTCGTGTGTTTTGGGGATTTTTTTTGTTAGAATGACAACATTGCACATTAAAAGTCACCATTCTGTTAACAAGACAAAAAATGATTTTGCATAGAAGGTAAATTGCTGACAAACGAATTTCTAAAGGATTCTGGGTTGCAATTATTAAAAACTTGGGGGGGAAAAAAACATAGGATCATACCACATGCAGGTAGATTAAAATCTATATTCATAAAAAATGTACACGTTGCCATGAGTTTGCCAGTTTTTGCCTGTTATAAACCTGGTTTACAAAACCAGGCCACATGCATGATTTAAAGCTAGGGTAATAAAAATTAAATTCCTTTTAACCTTTAAAAACAAACAAAATAATAATAATAATATACAATACAAATAATTACATACAAAAATATAAGCACCTTTAATACAAAGGGACAAGGCAGGCACAGTGAATTTTTCTTCCATGTGAAAGACCAACTTTTATAAAATTTAGAGTGGTGTAAAAAAAAAAAAAAAAAAAGAGTCCTTTCAAACTGGTGTCTGGTAGGATTATCTTTTTTTACGCATCCCTGTCACTTGTAGTGATATTCTTCTTTTTACACGCGTCTTAGAGACCGTTCAAGAGGTTTGTGCATGGGGAGAGGACATATTTTCCTGTCAAGAGTCATGTGCTTCTGATGACTGTCACGTGATGCTGTTTAGGTCATGTGATACCAAGGCAGTAGGCAACGATTGATTTTATTTTTTAATTTTCTCCCTACTAGATCTGTGGTCCAGGCATAACTCTTTGCCTCTGACAAATTTTGGGGTTCAACTCTTCACCTTTGCAGTTGAGAATGTGCAAGTGAAGACTTGATAAAATGATGATGAGGTTTCAAGGTTGTTCATTTGGAGAATTGGCATTCTGGTATGATATTGGCCTCTTTTCTTAATAAAAAAAAATGTGTATTTATGTGATTTTACATTTTTGGAAAGTCATTTTAGCCTAGGAAACATACTGGTCCCACTTCGAAGCCAAATTTTTGTGTTGGGTCTCCAAAGTCATTGAACATAAGATCCACTATAGGAGCTTGCTCCACCTTGGGGGTGTTGAGTTCCAGGATTGTTTTCTGGTAGCCCTTCTTTGACTAGAGAAAGAGAAGGAAATGAGAACAAGAACATTAGGAGATGCAGGCATTAAGAAAATTCTGGCGTTTTATTCAAAACCACACCAAAAATAATTTGTGTTTAAACTAAAAAGTGTATCTACACCCAAGAACAAAAGTGTGATATATTGCAGCATACCGGTCCTTATGTGGTAGCTGCATTCATTTTCTTTTCTATTACTTCTTCCCCATTATTTGCACCTGGCAGTCTGGCCAGTAGTACACATTCTGTCCTAGGGTGGCAACGCTCCCTTACTGTATCTATGGAGGAGCAGCATTGTCACTATAGGATGTTTCTTGCTAGCATGATGTGTGAAAAGGTCACTTGTAGTCCCCATCTGGGAACCTACGTAACAAGGCGATAATGCAGGAGCCTCATTGAGAGACAAAGCATTGTATCCCTATAAGAGAAAGTGCTATTACAAGCCTTTATGGCAGGATCACCAATTATTATTGTATTGAAATAGCAAATTTAAACATTGAAAATTCCTTTTAAAGTTACATGTTAAAGCTTATGTGAGATTTTAGTGTTTGGGTTTAAAGATACTTTAGCATTTAATATAACAATTAAGAACCAGTACGTTGCTTGACTTCAAGTAGTTGTACCAGGATCATGCTTGCACCTGCCGGCATCATCCTGATACCGTTTTTTAGAGACTGCAGTCAGCTCGCTTGTATGAGCAATCAGAGCAGCTAACTAGTTGCTGGATTATTATTACAAGCAGCAGGAAGGGACACCCCGCCGCTCACTCAGGCGCTCCTGTCCCACCGGGAGACCCGAGCAAACAGCTGGTATGTCCACCGGGAACAAAGTCGGGATCGGGTCTCCATAGAGGTAATCTGGAAGCAATGAAATGACATCACTTCCAGTTTGCCTGGATGTCATCTGCGCCATTTTCCAAAAAATAAAAGCATTCAAAAAGGGTGATCTTAGTGTTTTAAATGCTTTTAAGTGAAGGGGAGGGATTTGGGGTCTTTTTGACCCTTGATCCCTTCATAAAGAGTACCTGTCACTGCCTATTGCTGTCACAAGCAATGTTTACATTGCTTGTGACAGCAATAAAAGTGATCAAAAATATGCTGCAACCGCCAGGAGGGTTGATTGTGTGATTGATATTCTGCCATTATTGTATTTGTCTTACTGTAACCTTCTACATCGTTGGAACCTGTTGTTTTATAAAAATAGAATTTGGAAAAAAAAAGTGATCAAAAAAGTTAAAGCAAGTTTAAAAATAAAAAAAAATTAAGAATTAAAAAAGTAAAGTGCCCCTGTCCCCCCATGCAAAGGCGAACGCTTGCATTGGTCCCGTGCGCCCACAAAGTGCAATCGTCCCACACAAGGTATCGCAGCGAACGTCAGATCATGGGCAGCAATTCTAGCAATAGACATCCTCTGTAAATCTACAGTGGTAACCTGTAAAGGCGTTTAAAGTGACGCCTATGGATAGTAAGATTTACGCAGTTCCTCGCTGTTGCCCGGGTATGAGCAATTTTAAAGCATGACAAGTTTGGTGTCTATTTACTCGGCATAACATGATCTTTTAAATTTTAGAAAACATTTGGGTTATGTATTGTTTTTTGCATTAAAATTCAAAAAAGTGGATTATTTTTCCCCCAAATTCTGCGCAAATACCGTGTGACATAAAAAAATTACAAAACCAACCAATTTTGGGGGCGTGACCGGATGTGTTCGTGAGGAGCTCCGGGACCCATCCTGCTATCCTGACCGCTAATCCTGCTCCATCTTAGGGAGAATCCATCCCGTTACCCTGTGGGATACCGGAGAACATACTGCACTGATCGAGTGATGCCATCCACACGCCGCTCCTTCGCCACGCCAGCGGCCCGCAAGCCGACCTCCTCCGCCGCCTCGTGTCCGGACGCCATCTTGGAGCAGGTGAGAGAGCTCCTGACCAGAGCCAGCATGTCTGCGGACTCCTCTCCCCAGCAGCCACAGGCCTCCGCAGTCCCATCGGATAACACGGCGGCAATATTAGCTGCTATCGAACATAGCAAGGCCTCAGGTATGGCTCAGATTGACCATCTGGCCACAGAGGTCACATTTATACGAGCCGACATGGACAAAAATAGAGGCTGCATTGCAGAAGCGGAGGATAGAGTCTCAGCTGCAGAAGACCTCACTGCCAAGCATTCCAATTCACCGGCTGATTTGCAACACACGGTGCAATTGCTAGATTGCTAAATCAGATGACGCAGAGAACAGAATGCGAAGGACCAATGTCAGGGTGCTGGGCCTCCCCGAAGGTGCTGAGGGTGACCACCCCGCTGAATTCGCTGAGGCCTTCTTTAAAGCGTTACTGAATCTGTAGAACGTCTCTCCCACATATGTGGTTGAGAGGGCCCACAGGGTCCCACCAAATCGCAAGCTACCCGGGGCGACCCCCAGACCCTTCCTGGTGAAATTCCTTAAAACGCACTGGGACAAGATTCTCAGCAAGGCTCGGAAGCCCCCCCCCCACACTACCATATGACCAAACAGAGGTCCACCTCTATCATGACTTCTCAGCTGACCTCCAATAGAAACGCAAGTCCTTCAACAACATCCGTCGGCGGCTCAGAGAACGGGGTGTCAAGTATTCAATGCTGTACCCCAGCCATCTGCGAGTCCAGCATGGTGGTCTAGTTTGATTTTTTGACACCCCGGACGAAGAAGATGCTTGACTACTCAATAGCCGACTTTCCCTGTGCTTGTCTATCGGTAGGGTGCCCTTCCTCACTCTCAACTATCTCCGTTCTCCGTCACACCTGGTCCACGGATGGATAACATTTCTCCTTCTGTCTGGCTGATCCCCTCTTATTAATGGATCCCCTGATGCCCAGGTATCTAACTTTACTTTATTTACAGAAAGTGTGCACTGACATGCTACCCATGTCTATTTCCTGACCTATACATCCTCACAACATGTGGTCCCTGGCTCCCCTCGTGATCGTGTCCACTGTCAACAACCCAATAATCTCTCTGTCATCAGATACTCTCTGGATACTAAATATTTTCCCCGCTGAACTACCCCCCCCCCTTCCATATTCAGAAGGCAAGCCCCTGCATAGGGCATCACTTTATCAGCCTCCGACAGAAGCAACAATTTTGACAGTTTGGGATCTAAAACTGCTACAGTAACAATTGGGGTTCAACCAAGCAGTAGGGAGTTAAAGGAACCGTTCCAAGTTTTGTTCCACTTGCTCAGGTTTTGCTGTCACTTTCTTCTCCTTGATCCGGGGGACCTTTGAGATGCCACGGACCGGGCGGGCCCTCTGTTGGGGGTGCACAGGTCTGGGTTGGTGGAAGACTCTAGAACACAGGTGTCAAACTGGTGGCCCTCCAGCTGTTGCAGAACTACAAATCCCATGAGGCATTGCAAGGCTGACAATTACAAGCATGACTCCCACAGGCAGAGGCATGATGGGACTTGTAGTTTTGCAACGGCTGGAGGGCCGCCAGTTTGACACCCCTGCTCTAGAAGATGACCCCTATTACAACTATGGCTATAAACTTAAAGGTTCTCTCCTGGAATATCAGGGGTCTCAATGACAAGTTTAAGTGCTCCCTCCTTTTCAAATATGTGCAAAATCATAAACCACACTTCCTGCTTCTCCAAGAAACTCATCTGACTGGTAACAAAATCCTAGCCCTAAGGCGGGCCTGGGTTAGACAGGGGTTCCATGCTACCTACTCTTCCCATGCTAGGGGTGTATCTATTCTGATAAATAAATCCCTACCTTGCACAATTGACTGGGTTGTCAAGGATCCGGGAGTTTGGTTTGTCATATTGTTATTAGAAATGTTTGCAGAGCGATGGGCAATTGTAAATGTGTATGTCCCTCCTCCCACAACGTTCTCTATACTATAGCTGTTAATTTGGCTCAGGATTTTAATACAATCCTAGACCCCGATAAGGATACCTCTAACCCACAAAGAGCAGTCTTCCCGATTTTTATATCCTGGGCAGACACTTTGAACCTAAGAGAGTGTTGGCGATGGAAACACCTGGAGGACAGGACATATTCATATCTGTCGGCTGTACATAAGACTGGTTCATGTATAGATTTTATATTTGGTACTGACTTAGTGCTGTCCCGACTGAGGTCAGTCTCCTACCTCCGTTCAGGTCTCTTGGACCACTCGCCGCTTGAGCTCTGCCTGGAGGTAGGCTCGGGCCGCGACCTGAGGTGTTGGAGACTAGCCTCCAAATGGTTGTCAGACCCCAAGGTGAAGGAGCTGGTTACGCCCAGGATCACTGAATATTGGGCCCTGAATGACCATACAACCTCTCCTGATGTGGTTTGGGAGGCAGGCAAGGCTCATGCTAGGGGGGGAATATGTTTCTGCCATAAAGGCCGCCAGGACTGAATGTGTGTCCCAAACGTCTCTTTTAGAACAGGCAGAGACGGACGCCAAAAATGACTTTAATTTGAAAGCCTCCTCTGAAAAATATGCTGCCCTGGCCCAAGCTCAGAGAGATCTGAAGCTTCATTACATTTCCCTTCTGCGGTCTGACTCCACTAAACATTTAGCAAATATATTTGAGTTAAAATGGGAAGCTCCAGGCTAAATTAGCAGAACCCCTTTTCAGACCACCATCCCTAGAAGCCGGTCACCCATGTCCACCATAATTACTGACCCTGGGGACATACTAACTGAATTTCAAAATTACTACACTCAACTATACCATGACCCGCGCCCGATCCTTCGGGATGACGATCTGCGAATTATGGAAGATCTTAAACCCCTGACTCTTACTAACGAGGATAGAGAGGCACCTGCCAAGAAATAGAGGATGCACTTTACTCCCTCCCCAATAATAAATCCCTGTGCCCCCATGGTCTTCCGGGTGACTGGTATAAGTCCCATGCTGCCCTATTGGCACCAAAATTGACTAAGGTTCTTTCCCACAGCCTAGACAACGGCAGACTCCCTGACAGTATGTACCAAGCTCATATTATTTTATTACTCAAACCTGACAAAGACCCGACACTCTGCTCCTCCTACAGAACCATCTCCCTTCTCAACAGTGACTTTAAAATCCTGACAAAAGTTCTGGCTAACAGACTCATGAGACTGCTGCCCTCCCTGATTAGTATTGACCAAACTGGCTTTATGCCAGGCAAGTCAACAGACATAAATTTGCGATGGGTGCTCACTCATCTCCAGATCCAGACAGATGTGGAGGCCTCCAGAGTTTTGGTGGCCCTTGACATAGAAAAGGCCAAATCAATTTTACCAATTGATGCCCGGGCAGGAGAGCTGGTAGCCTCGGACTCCCCCCTTCAGTGGTCTGAGACCATTAAGTACCTCGGAATTACTATTTCCTCAAATGTCAGAGACTTCCTGAAACTAAACCTGACCCCAATTCTCCAATGGTGTAAAAGGCAAGTTGAAAGCCTGGTCGCACCTCCCATTAACACTAGTGGGAAAGATAAACCTGGTGACAATGAAAATCTTACCTGTCCTGCTATATAAAATCAGACACGCCCCGGTATGGATCCCAAATTATTTTTTTAAACAGATAGACTCCCTTATTACCTCATTCCTATAGCAATCCAAAACTGTCAGATTTATCAAGAAAACCTTATGCCGCTTTTGGACCCAGGGAGGACTGGCGAACCCTGACTTTTATGCCTATTACAGTGCTACTGACTCACGCCCATGGATGGTTAATTGCTGACGACACAAACTCCTCGGTGGTTTTAGAGGTGGCTTACCTCGGGTCTTATGAGGCCCTTCGTAGCCTGCTGTACAGGGGGGTTAGGGCCCCTGTCAAACATTTGACCCATGCCATGAAAGCAGAGAGAGATCCAAATGGTCACCACATACTCAGCAGGAGTTCCACTCTATTCCTGACCCAACTCTCTGGGCCCAGAAGGGAATTAAAAATCTACAAGATGTAAATTATGGATCAGGGCTGCTCACTTTTGATAGATAAAAAAGAAAAATTTCAGCTTCCGAATTCACACTTTTTCAGATTCCTACAACTCCGCCATGCCTACCACTCACAATTCCGACTCTCCTCAATTAGACTCAAACAAGACAGCCTGGAATCCCTTTTGAGGGACCCGGAGTTATCCAAACCATTATCCCAAATTTATAGGGCCCTCCTGCCTTCCATTCAGGTTGGTATGGATAGCCTAATAGCGCAGTGGCAACCAGATATACAGGACTTTGAGACTGAGGATTGGGAAGATATGTGGGCTGACCCAATGCAACCACTAATTGCTAGAAGGGATAAATTGATCCAATTTAAAATCTTGCATAGAACCTATTATTCTCCCCAACACCTTCATAGAATTTACCTATCAGTCTCGGCTGAGTGGTAGAGGTGTGTACACACCCCAGCAGGCTTTACACATATATTCTGGGACTGCCCAGGGATTCAGGATTACTGGAGAGAGGTCACCCTTTTTATTACACAAGTAACTGTAAATGTTCCCATCTCCATTAAGACCTGTCTCCTGGGCCTGGTGGACTCCCTGGCCTTTTCCAAGGCCATGAGGACTCTGATTTCTATCCTCCTGTTTTACGCTAGGAAAATGATTGTCCTCAAATGGAAATCAGCTGACCC
>BLSH010248633.1:447622-496807 GCA_018402905.1 Glandirana rugosa | reverse complement strand
CCCCCCCCCCCCCCCCACCTTTTCCACGTAGAAAAGCTCCATCAACAATATAATACCACTTTTATAAGGCCACATATTTATCCAGAGGTTGTCCTAAAAAAATTCAACAAGATCTGGAACCTATGGACGGACTCCAAACATACAACAGATGACCAGGATTAGGTTAAGCTAAATGAAGCGCTCCTCCCAAGTGTCTGACTTAAGCCAGTCGTTCACCACGTGGTATGCTGGGGGCTGTGTCATCGGCGTCTGTGCTCCTTTGGGCCGGTGCCGATGACCCTCGCCTATCTGCATGGGCCGTGCCCCCCCCCCCCACAAGATATTTCTTATATATTGCATTGTATTGACAACAGAACTGATTTAGTAGAATAGTATAGTGTTTATGCAAATTTTTTTCTATTTTTCAGCCGCGGGATGCCCCAAAAGTTGTGTTTTGTACCTATATCCTTTAAAATTCAATAAACCAATTTATTCTCTAGGGCTGCTGCTTTAACCACTTCAGCCCCGGAAGGATTTCCCACGTAAGGACCAGAGCACTTTTTGCGATTCGGGACTGCATCGCTTTAACTGACAATTGCACGGTCGGGCGACTTTGTACCCAAACGAAATTTGCGTCCTTTTTTTCCCACAAATATAGCTTTCTTTTGGTGGTATTTGATCACCTCTGCGTCATTTCTGATCGTCGCTATAAACAAAAAAAGAGCGACAATTTTGCAAAAAAAAAACCCCCAAAATTTCTTACTTTTTGCTAAAATACAGACCCAAAAAGAAAATATAAAAAAACATTTTTCCATTGGTTTTGGGCGTTTTATATTCTTCCTCATATTTTTGGTAAAAAAAAAAAAAAATCGCAATCTGCTTTTACTGATTGGTTTGCGCAAAAGTTGCCGCTTTTACAGATGGGAATTAATTTCTGGGGTTTTTATTTTTTGTTTATTTTTTACTAGTAATGGCGGCGATCTGCGATTTTTAGCGGTACTGCGATATTGCAGCGGACATGTTGGACCATTTTGACCTTTTTTTGGGACCAATGACATTTATACAGCGATCAGCAATTTAAATGTCCACTGATTACTGTATAAATGTCATGGGTAGTGAAGGGGTTAACTGTGTTCCCTAGGCGTGTTCTAACTGTGGTGGGGCTGGGCTGTTATGGGCATAAGAGATCTAACTGATCCCAGTGACAGGGAACAGTAGATCTCTTATGTCCCCACTGACAGAGTGGGGAACCGCCATGTTTACATGGGTAGTTCCCTGTTCTTTTGCTCTGGCTGCTCATCGCGGCTCGCCAGCAGACATTGGGTCCGCCCGAGCTGCAGGCACACTCCTCTGGAGTGTGGCGGCGTGCGCGCAACCCCTAGCAGCCACTCCGCAAATCGCTGTTTATTTACGGCGATTCGTGGGACACATCCACACTGCCGCAGTAAATATACTGCGTGCGATGTGGAAGAGGTTAAAAAATATTGTTTGCGGGTTCGAAGACATTTTCGAGCAAAAAATACTGATTGTTACACAAAAGTGGCCTTGAGCTGAAGTGGTTAAACTTAAATGTTCACTTTTTTTCATAACCCTAAGCTTATCTTGTTCTAGGATGCGCACTAAATGCACCCAATTCCTGTGCAAAAAGCAAGCAGCACAAAGATGGTGCACCTCCTCAGTACCTCCTTATTTTAAATAGGTGCTCTATTTGAATAATTATTTTAATATCTGCACGGAAGCTGAAGGCTTTGAAACGTTTACCACTCAGAGACCCTCACCTTTACTACAAGGGATTACCCTGCACTTTAATGTGAATGTACTTGCTGCCTGACTGACTAGTGAGACAGCTTGTCCCCCCCTCAAGTCAGGCACTTTGAGCGATTGCCCTTTCTTGTGTCTCAGTATACACCCTGCAATATAAGGATGGGTTCACACTTATACAAATGCGTCTCACAGCAGGGGTCTGGTACATCCCTGTTCTCAGTTTCAGGGACAAATCAGACCTGAATTCGGACCTGAAAACGGAGCCAAAGACGCACAGGACCCCTGTGCAATACACTCCACAGCCGCCCTGGAGAGATGTAAACTGGCTCCATTGAGAGACAGTTACAACCTCCTGTCATGCAAATTGGATGCGCAGCAAATTAAACCCAGCCTGAAAGTCAGCTAACTGAACCAGATGGTTTGCTCTGCAGATTTTTTTTTCACAGCTGCTATCATCTTCAAAGCCTTTTTATTAGTTGGTGTAGCAACACTTGAAGCTCTGGGACAACCATGCCATTTAGGTAAAGCCTTTTCAAGAAATTGTACATATGTTTGCAATTGTTCGTGTTTTGCAAACATGGTTCATGTATCCATACACAGAAGAACAAAATGCCCACACTTCAAGGCGCATCTTAACCACTTCCAGACCAAGCCTCTTTTTGGAGTTCAGTGTTTAAAACCAGGTTTTTGCTATAAAATTACTTAGAACCCCAAAACATTATATATATTTTTTTCCAACACCCTAGAGAATGTTGAAAACATTCACTTTTTTGAGTTAAAAAATAAGACAACAGTTAAGTTAGCCCAATTTTTTTCCATATTGTGAAAGATAATGTTACACCGAATAAATTGATACCAAACATGTCATGCTTCAAAATTGCGCCCGCTCGCGGAATGGCGCCAAACTTTGCAACTTAAAAATCTCCATTGGCAACATTAAAAAATTCTACAGGTTACCAGTTTTGCGTTACAGAGGAAATCTAGTGCTAAAATTATTTTTTATTTTTACACCGTCCTATTAAAAAAAAAATTTGATCACTTTTATTCCTATTACAAGAAATGTAAACATTCCTTGTAATAGAAAAAGGCATGCCAGGACCTTGTAAATATGAGATCTGGGGTCAAAAAGAGCTTAGATCTCATATTTACACTTAAATGCAATTAAAAAAAAAAAAAAAGTTCCCTTTAACCACTTCAGCTCCGGAAGGATTTCCCATGTTAGGACCAGAGTACTTTTTGCGATTCAGGACTGCATCGTTTTAACTGACAATTGCGCGGTCATGCGACGTTTTACCCAAACAAAATTTGCGTCCTTTTTTCCCCACAAATAGAGCTTTCTTTTGGTGGTATTTGATCACCTCTGTGTGATTTCTGATCACCGCTATAAACAAAAAAAAAAGCAACAATTTTGCAGAAAAAAAACAATTTCTCTTACGTTCACTGACAGACGCAGCTCTTCTTAAATGACACGTGGCTTTTATGTTGTCCTATCAGGAGTGACTAGGCAAAACAGATGCAAAAGCATCAGGGATAGGCTGGCCCCTCCCATGGGGGCCGTCCTCACCTGAGCCTATAAAACCCCCTGCTGGCCAATAGCATCCAGTTTTGTTTGCCTAGTGCAAAGGAGTTGACTGGGTTCCCCTATGGGACCTGCGGTTTTTTTTCTGCATGTAAAATGTTTTCTCTGAAAAAGATGAAGACTTCTATCAAGTAGCCGGCCTTGGCATAGAGCGGATATCACGAATCCAAACCTTTGCCCTGCCCGGCCACCTCCTGACGACTTACCCTAAAAATGACAGGGCAGCGTCGTCCGTGCGGGCGGCCTGTGGCTGTTGCCACTTGTGCCCAGTGTCTGGCTTTTGCCTTTCCAGTGGCCTTGGCCAGCAGCAATCCTTCCCGGGACAAGGGGGGAATGTCTGCTTCGGGTGGCTACCCGCAACGCCCGTCGGACTGGTGAGTGGACCCCTCCCCTGCCCTTAGGACGTGGGGGGGGGGGCGACATCCGGGGCACTTTTTAATTTTAGCTTTTTCCCTGTCAGGGGGCACCTTCTTATTGCGTGCCCCCCCCCCCCTCTGGTCTTCCGCGTTCGTGCAATTGAGGGCCCTGGGGCCTGTACCGGTGTTCCCACTGGGGAACGTTCGTTGACCTCCATTTTGCAGCGGTTGGCTCATGCTGCACGAGCGCCATTTTCTCCCCGGTGGCGGTTTTGGGTATTACACTCTGTGTAACTGCGTGCGCTTTCTCCTCAGGAGCGCCTTTTTTCTCTCACAGCGCTGACAGGCTACAGGGCTAGAAGCAGCAGGTTTGGCTGGCTCCTTGGGGTGTTGTTTTAGGTGGGCTTGTCCTCCCAGGCTCCCTGGGTGGTCTTAGGTGGTGGTGGTGATAAGTGGGGGGGGCGTCCCATTCAGGCCTATGTCTGGGGACGGCGACGCGGCGGCGGCTATGGACCCTGCAGCGCCCTCTGATTTGGAGCCAGCAGAGCAGCGCTCCGCACAAGCCCCTGCAGTCACTTTTGACCTCTTGTGGGCTCTTTTTGTGGAATTCATTCCTAAGGTTACTGCTCCGGCCCCTGAGCCCCCCGCTAAGCGCTTGGCCCCCCATGTCTCCTCAGGCGAGGATTCAGATCATGAGGTCGCCTCGGTTGTCATGGGGACCCCCGTGGAACTCTCTGAGGAATTGGTCCTCTCAGATACTGAAGAGGACCAGGGGGCCTCAGTGGCGCGCGACAAGGCAATTGTAGCGGCCCTTATTGCTGACATTCGCCAGGCTCTGTGCCTTGCTCAGTCTGAGGAGGCGCAGACTTCCACTTATGTCTGTGGGTCTATGAGGCCTCCTAAGTCCCCTAGGGCTTTTCCCCATGTTCAATTTTTTGAACGGGCTGTTTTTAAGGAATGGGGTTCCCCCAAAAATTCCTTCACTTTGCCTAAGTGTTTTGCAGTGCGCTATCCCTTTGAGTATGCTTTCCCTTCGGTGGACCCACTGGTGGCCCGTCTAAATAAGGCTACCACCCTTCCTGTGGAGGGTTCGCCCTCTTTTAAGGACGCGGCGGATCGTCGCACGGAAATGGTGTCTAAGGCTATTTTTCAGGTAGCAGGTTTTGCTATGCGGCCAGCTCTGGCCTCAGCAATGGCAGCACAGTCTCTTTTTGAGTGCCTCTCCTCAGTGTGCAAAAATTGGCGTTGCAATTGTGCGAGGAATGAGTTGCATAAGGTGCAACACGTGGTGGAAGGCCTCCATTATCTGTGCGACTCCCTGCTGGACATCATGCCCATGCTGTCAAAAATTTTAGCTTTTGCTATAATCATCAGACGGGTGTTGTGGCTGAGGTCTTGGTCGGGTGATCAGGCGTCTAAGAAGCGCCTCACTGACCTTCCCTTCCAGGGGGGTCGCTTGTTTGGACCACAGCTGGACGAAATCATTAAAGATTTCACGGGGGGGGGGAGTCTATTTCTTCCGGAACCCAAATGGCGGGACTTTCGCTGACGACAGGGCCCCTCTTTTTCTGGGCAGAAAAAGTATTTTCGTGCCTCAGGTACAGCCGGGGCGGGTTCCAAGTCCGGTAAGGCCCCGGCTGGGTCTGGCAAGAGAACCTGGCAACGTAAGCCCGGTAAAGCGGAGGATAAGCCCTCCTCAGCGTGACGGGTTGCCCCCGCCCATATCTCGCGTGGGGGGCCGGTTATTGGAGTTTGCGGACTGCTGGACAGCTCACATCTCCGATCGGTGGGTCCTGGATGTGGTGTCCACCGGTTACCGGATAGAGTTCAAAGCTCTGCCCCCAGACAGGTTCTTTCCCTCAAACCTAAGACTTCCGCAGGGGCGTCTGGAGGAACTGTTCAGCGCGGTCCAGTCCCTCGCGGACATGGGCGTAGTGGTGCCAGTTCCACTGGAGGATTCTGCGGTTTTTACTCAAACCTCTTTGTGGTGCCCAAAAAGGGCGGGGTCAGGCCGATTCTGGACCTCAAAGCTCTGAATTGCTTTGTCAAAGCACAGAAGTTCAGGATGGAGTCCGTTCGCTCGGTCGTTGCCGCCCTGCATCAAGGGGAATTCTTGGCATCCCTAGACATCAGGGACGCCTATCTGCACATTCCCATCTGTCAAAAACACCAGCGTTTTCTGCGCTTCACAGTGGGAGACCTGCATTACCAGTTTGTGGCCCTACCTTTTGGTCTGGCCTCGGCTCCCAGGGTGTTCACCAAGGTGTTGGCACCGGTCTTCGACGACCTGCTCTTAAGGGCGGAGTCGGTAGTGTCCTTGGAGGAATACGTGAGAATCACGGCTTCTACACTAAGGGACTTCGGTTGGCTCATCAACCTGCAAAAGTCCTCGCTAGCCCCCTCATGTCGCCCGGAGTACCTCGGTCTGATTCTAGACACAGTACAGGCGAAGGTTGTTCTTGCCTACCAACAAGCTATTGGGGCTGCAAGCGGCGGTTCGGACCCTACTCTCGCGCCGGGGGTCCTCCCTAAGGTTCTGCATGCGGGTGTTGGGACTCATGGTTTCGTCCTTCGAGGCGATACCTTACGCCCAGAGTCACACTCGGCTCCTGCAGAAGGCGATTCTGTCAAGGTGGGACAAATCTCCCCTTTCTCTGGACAGACTGATCCATTTGGACCACCAGACCAGGGGATCACTGACTTGGTGGCTCCAGGCCCCAGCACTGACTCTGGGAAAGTCTTTTCTTCCCCTCAACTGGTCGATTGTAACGACGGATGCCAGCCTGACGGGCTGGGGAGGGGTGTTGGGTCAATTGTCTGCTCAGGGCCGTTGGTCAGCTCAGGAAGCTCGACTTCCGATAAATGTGTTGGAACTGAGAGCGATCAGGCTTTGCTTGTCCCGTTGGTCGACAAGGCTGCATGGCCTCCCTGTCCGGGTACAGTCGGACAATTCCACAGCTGTGGCGTATGTGAACCATCAAGGAGGGACAAGGAGTTCCACGGCAGCTGCAGAGGCTGCTCTGATTCTCCGCTGGGCGGAACAACATGTTCCGGCGCTCTCCGCAATTTACATTCCGGGAGTGGAGAACTGGCAGGCGGACTTTCTCAGTCGCCAGACACTGGACCAGGGGGAATGGTCCCTGCATCCGGAGGTGTTTCGCCAGATTTGCTGCAAGTGGGGCACACCAGAGGTAGACCTCATGGCGTCCAGGTTCAATCACAAGGTCGAGACCTTCATGTGCAGAACAAGAGATCCGTTGGCAGTCGCCACGGACGCGCTGGTGGCTCCTTGGGGTTGGTATCGGTTAATATACCTCTTCCCTCCCCTGAAGCTGTTGCCTCGGGTTCTGTGCAGGATAGCTGCGGAGGGTATTCGGACGATCCTGGTCGCTCCTGATTGGCCTCGGCGCACTTGGTACGCCGATCTGGTTCGGATGGTGGCGGACGCCCCTTGGCGGCTTCCGCTTCGCGAAGACCTGCTGTCCCAAGGTCCCATCTTGCACCCTGCTTTACCCTCGCTGGCTTTGACGGCTTGGCTATTGAGGCCCAGGTATTGAGGGATCGGGGGGTCACTGACTCTGTAATCCCTACTATGCTTAAGGCACGTAAGTGCACTTCGCGCAAAATTTATCACAGGACCTGGAAAGCCTATATTGCATGGTGCGAAGCGGGGGGTTGGAACCCTCGCTCTTATTTGGTGTCCAGGGTGCTGACTTTTCTGCAACAGGGACTGGACAAGAGCCTGGCATTGAGTACGCTCAAGGGCCAGATTTCGGCCTTAGCGGTCCTTTTTCAGAGACCTTTGGCTTCCCATTCGCTGATCCGCACATTTGTACAGGGTGTACGTCATGTGGCTCCCCAGTTTCGGCCGCCTCTGGTGCCGTGGGATTTGAATCTGGTGCTCTCTGTTTTACAGAAA
The DNA here is from genome assembly GCA_018402905.1 of Glandirana rugosa. Classification (NCBI taxonomy): domain Eukaryota; kingdom Metazoa; phylum Chordata; class Amphibia; order Anura; family Ranidae; genus Glandirana; species Glandirana rugosa. The sequence continues at coordinate 489,210 of BLSH010248633.1, read as the reverse complement.
CCACTGTATGAAAAGATTAGGGACATTCCCTTGTCCCTTTTGTCGCAGAAGGTTGCCTTCTTAGTGGCTGTCACATCCGCACGGCGGGTGTCGGAATTGGCTGCCTTGTCCTGCAAGTCCCCGTACTTGATTCTTCATAATGACAAGGCGGTGTTGCGACTTCCACCTTCTTTCCTTCCGAAGGTGGTCTCTTCTTTTCATTTGAATGAGGATATTGTCCTTTCTTCATTATGTCCTCACCCAAAACATCCTAAGGAATTTGAGTTACACTCTTTGGGTGTGGTGAGGGCCCTGCGGGTTTATTTGAATGCTACAGCTTCCTTTCGGAAGTCTGACTCGTTGTTTGTGTTACCCGGGGGCTCCAAACAGGGTTCGGCAGCCTCGTCGGCTACCATTTCCCGTTGGATTAGACAGACCGTGATCCATGCGTATGAGCTTCAGGGCAAGGTTCCCCCTTTTCCGGTCACGGCTCCACCAGGTCGGTCAGCACCTCCTGGGCATTCAGGCACCAGGCTTCGGTGTCTCAGGTGTGCAAAGCGGCCACTTGGGCCTCAGTGCACACGTTTACTAAGTTTTACAAAGTTGATGTGTCGGCATCTGCGGATGCTGCTTTTGGCCGCAAAGTTTTGCGAGCAGCGGTGTGAGTGCGTCTGGCGCTCCCTGAGAGGGTTCCGTTGGGTACAGTTGTTGTTGTTTGCCCACCCCTCTAGTTTTTTGCCACTGCTTTGGGACGTCCCCACGTGTCATTTAAGAAGAGCTGCGTCTGTCAGTGAACGTAAGAGAAAAAGGGATTTTATTATAACTTACCGTAAAATCCTTTTCTCTGAGTTCACTGACAGACGCAGCTCCCACCCCTCTGGTTTTTTTGTTGCACTGCTTGTGACAAACTGAATGCTATTGGCCAGCAGGGGGTTTTATAGGCTCAGGTGAGGACGGCCCCCATGGGAGGGGCCAGCCTATCCCTGATGCTTTTGCATCTGTTTTGCCTAGTCACTCCTGATAGGACGACATAAAACCCACGTGTCATTTAAGAAGAGCTGCGTCTGTCAGTGAACTCAGAGAAAAGGATTTTACGGTAAGTTATAATAAAATACCTTTTTTTCTTACTTTTTGCTAAAATACAAATCCAAAAAAATATATTAAAAAAAAATGTTTCCATCGGTTTTGGACGATTTATATTCTTCCTCATATTTTTGGTAAAAAAAAAAAATCGCAATTGGCATTTATTGATTGGTTTGCGCAAAAGTTACCACATTTACGAATTATGAGAGTTCATTTATGGGGTTTTTATTTTTTTTATATTTTACTAGTAATGGAGGCGATCTGCAATTTTTAGCGGTACTGCGATATTGCGGCGGACATGTTGGACCATTTTGACACTTTTTTGGAACCATTGGCATTTATACAGCGATCAGTGCTATGAAAATGCACTTATTACTGTGTACTGCCATTGGCAGTGAAGGGGTAAACCTGGAGGGGGCGCTCTAAGGGTTAACTGTGTTCCCTCAGTGTGTTCTAACTGTATGGAGGCTGGGCGGGGAGGGGAATGATCACGGCTTCCATATACAGGAAGCCTGTGATCACAGCCCTTCCCGCTCTGTCAGAACAGAGATCCGTGTTTACATACACAGACCTCGGTTCTCTCACTGCGGGGGGAGCCATTGCAGGTAGCTGGCAGAGATCGGGTCTGCCCTACCCGCTCCCTGGCCCCCCCGGATCACAGTGAGCGCGCCTCTAGCGGGGCGCGTGCGTTCACAATACTCAGTATCGCGGCCGCCGTCAGGTGACGGCATTTCGCGATAATGAACCACTTTGCCGCCGTCAAGCCACGGCGGGCAGTCGGCAAGTCGTTAAGAGCTATGGGCAGAAGTGACTTGTGACGTCACTTCCACCCTGCAATGCTATGGAGCCGAGTGGGCAGCATCCTCGGGTTCTAGTGCAGGGGGGAAACAGACCCGATCGTCTCCGCTGCTACCAGCAGGTCCGGTAAGCAGCGGAGATGACGGGAAAAAGCAGTTGATAAAAGTGATCAGACGCAGAATTGCCGCCTGAAACAAAAAGTACCGGGGTTATGGTAGCTATCTGCTACCATAGCAACGGTATTCAACTAAAAAAAGGCCCAGAAGGGGTTAAAAAGGCTTGCCCTCAAAATGGTATCAAAGTTCTCACAAATTTTCCATCATGATTGCTAGAATCCATGTTAACCACTTAGGACAGAGCCTCTTTCTGAGATTCGGTGTTTACAAGTTAAAATAATTTTTTTTTTGCTAGAAAATTACTTAGAAAAAAAATATATGTTTGGAGGTTCTAACACCCTAGAGAATGAATTCAAAATTAAGACAACAGTAAAGTTAGCGCAATTTTTTCTATATTGTAAAAGATAACGTTATGCCGAGTAAATTGATACCCAACATGTCATGCTTCAAAATTGCGCCCACTCATGGCATGGCGACAAACTTTTAACCCCTTGGCGCCGGCTACTTAAAAATCTCCATCGGCGAAGTTTAAACATTTCTACAGGTTACCAGTTTTGAGTTATAGAGGAGGTCTACTGCTAGGTCTAGAATTATTGCTTTCGCTCTAACGATCACTGCTTTACCTCACATGTGTGGTTTGAACACCGGTTTCATATGTGGGCGGGACAGGAGACTTTATTTTTTTTTTTTCTTATTTATTTTACTTTTATTTTCTTTTCTTTACACTATCCTATTAAAAAAAATGGGTCACTTTTATTCCTATTACAAGGAATGTAAATATCCATTGTAATAGAAAAAAAGCATGCCAGAACCTCTTAAATATGAGCTCTGGGGTCAAAAAGACCTCAGATCTCACATTTACACTAAAATGCAATAAAATAAAAAAGTCATCTTGCCCTCACTTGGCATCCAGGCAGTGAGGGGAGCGGATCCGATCGTCTCCACTGCTACCGCGGATCCGGTAAGCGGCGGAGACGACCGGAAAATGCTGGGTGGGGGCCCTCTCCCACCCCCTGATAAAAGTGATCTTGCGGCGAATCTGCTGCAGAGACCACTTTTATCTGAAAGCTGACCGCCCGCTGAAAAAAAATGATACCGGGGTTATGGCAGCTATCAACGTCAAAGTAGCGACGGCGGTCAGTCGGGAAGTTGTTTAAAGGTGGTATATGGACACTTTGGGGGGACCTGGTACACACAGAATCTGAGGCAGCTCTGAACAGTAGCCAATCAGCTTCTAGGTTTTATTTGCAAAGCTCAACTCAGCTTCTAACATCAGCTTTCTGATTGGTTACTATGCACAGCTGCACCAGATTCTGTGTGCGCCAGTGTTAATTCTCCACTAATTATGTTACTGACTGCTGGTAAGTGGCTAGCGAGTCTGTCTGGGTGTGAAGAATACTTCTTCATTCACTTTTGGAGCGCAGGATTTTGTTAACCTTTTTTTGCACTATAATATTTCCTGGACTTTATGGATTTATTTTTTTTTTTTTATTACTTGCACATGTGTTATAAATCACATATTTTTTTTTTTTCACTTGTTTGAATATTACAATGATCTTATGCACTTTCTAATGATAGCGCAACGCATTATATGTTTTTATGGTTTATACTTATGTGGATATACCGTGAGTGCAACTATCACAGATCTATATATATATATATATATATTGTCTTGTTAGATTGTGACACAATTATTTGGTGATAATTTGGCGTGACTTGTTTCCAATTTTTGATGTTACTAATCTGTTGCCAATTAACCTAGTTAAGGGCAAAACGTTCTTCCAGCTCTTCCTTGTTAGTACCCCTTACTTTGCCAGCTTTTTGCTGCCCTGTCCCAACTTTTTTGAGATATGTTTCTGCCATCAATTTCAAAATTACCTTACGTTTTTCCCTTATTGTAAACATTTTAAGAAAAAAATATTTAATCCCCTGCTGATTTTGTACGTTTGCCCACTGACTTAGAAAAGATCAGTCTATAATTTTAATGGTAAGTTTATTCCTAATCTCTGCTCCTTACCTGTATAGGAGACACCTGGGAGCCAGAAATCTTGCTGATAGGGGATCAAATACTTATTTCACTCTTTGAAATGCAAATCAATTTATAACTTCTTTAAAATGGATATTTTTGTTATTATGTCTCTCACTGTCAAGACACCTGTCCACAAAAGCAAACAATCAGATTCCAATCTCTCCATCATGGCCAAGATTAAAGAGCTATCCAAGGATGTCAGGGACAAGTTTGTCGACCTACACAAGGCTGGAATGGGCTACAAGACCATCGCCGAGCAGCTTGGTGAGAGGGTGATAACAGATGGTGTGATTATTCCCAAATGGAAGAAACACAAAATAACTGTCAATCGCCCATGGTCTGGGGCTCCATGCAAGATCTCACCTCATGGAGTTTCAATGATCATGAGAATGGTGATGACTCAGCTCATAACTACACAAGAATAGAATCTTGTCAATTATCTCAAGGCAGCTGTGACCATAGATGCTAAACAAAACAATTGTTTACACACTACGCCTGCTAAAGAAAGTTTGCTAATGAACATCTGAATGATTCAGAGGAGAACAGGGTGAAAGTGTTGAGGTCAGATGAGACCAAAATCAAGTTCTTTGGCATCAACTCAACTCGCCGTGTTGGGAGGAGGAGGAGTGCTGCTGCTTATGACCCCCAAGAACACCATCCCTACTGTCAAATATGGAAGTGGAAACATTATGCGTTGGGGGGTGTTTAATTCTGCTAAGGGGACAATACAACTTCACCACATCACAGGGACGATGGACGGGGCCATACACCATCAAATCTTGGGTCAGAAACTCCTTCCCTCAGCCAGGGCATTGAAAATGGGTCATGGATGGGTATGCCAGCATCACAATGACCCAAAACACATGGCAAAGGCAACAAAGGTGTGGCTCAAGAAAAGGCACATTAAGGTCCAGGAAGGCCTAGCCAGTCTCCAGACCTTAATCCCATAGAAAATATGTGGAGGGAGCTGAAGGTTCAAGTTACCCAACATCAGCCTGGAAACCTTAATGACTTGGAGAGGATCTGCAAAGAGGAGTGGGACAAAATCCCTCCTGAGATGTGTGCAAACCTGGTGGCCAACTACAAGAATCGTCTGACCTCTGTGATTGCCAACAAGGGTTTTGCCACCAAGTACTAAGTCAAGTATTTGATCCCTTCGCAAAACATATTTCACTCATTATAATGCAAATCAATTTATAACTTTTTTGAAATGCATTTTTCTGGATTCTTTTTTGTTATTCTGTCTCTCACTGTTAACCGCTTGCCGACCTGCTCACGCAGATATACTGTGGCAGGTCGGCTCTCCTGCGCGAATCAACGTACCCATAAATTGGCTCGCGCAGTTGCGGGGGGACTCTATGTCCGCTGGCGACCCGTGATCGCCTGTTAAAAAGGAAGAATGGGGAACCTCCAATGTAAACACAGCGGTTCCCTGTTCTGACAGGCGGCATGACAGAGATCTACTGATTGGGATCAGTTAGATCTGTCATGCCCCTGCCAACCCAGCCCCCACACAGTTAGAACACAGTGAGGGAACACAGTTAACCCCTTGATTGCCCCCCCCCTGCAGGTTAACCCTTTCCCTGCCAATGACATCTATACAGTAATCAGTGTTTTTTTTTTTAGCTTTGATTGCTGTATAAATGTCATTGGTCCCAAAAAAAGTGTCAAAAATGAGCGATCTGCCGCAATATTGCAGTCCCGATAAAAATCGCAGATCGCCGCCATTACTAGTATAAAAAAGAAAAAAATAGTGAAAACGCTATAAATTCTCATAGTTTGTAAACCAATCAATATACGCCGATTGCAATTTTCTTTCACCAAAGATATTTAGAATACTACATTTTGGCCTGAATTGATGAATTAGTATATAGTAATATAGTTTTTTTATATATTTTTTTTTTGGATTGCATTATACCAAAAACTATTGTTTTTTTTTTTCTTCAAAATTGTCGCTGTTTTTTTTGTTTATAGCGCAAAAAATAAAAACCGCAGAGGTGATCAAATACCACCAAAAGAAAGCTCTGTTTGTGGGGAAAAAAGGAAATCAATTTCTTTAGGGTACGACGATGCACGACCACGTGCAACTGTCAGTTAAAGCAACGCAGTGTCAGATCGCAAAAAGTGTTCTGGTCAGGAAGGGCCTTCTGGGGCTGAAGTGGTTAAAATAAACCTACCATTAAAATTATAGACTGAGCATTTCTTTGTTAGTGGGAAAATACTTTTTTCCCTCAGTGTACATTTTCTGTGTTAACATTTTATCTTTTTTCTATTGTGAATAAAATATGAGTTCATGAGATTTGCAAATCATTGCATTCTGTTTTTATGTAGATTTTACACAGCATCCCAACTTTTTTGGAATTGGGGTTATATTTAATTTAGTTCTTTTTTATGCATTTGATCATTGTGTGTACTGTTCCTTTCATTTTTACTCTTTTCTGCTGTTTAGTTTTGTTTTTTTTTTTCTTATCCTGTGAAAAAAGTAAAATAATGAGACTATTGATAGGTCTTTTTTTAAACAAGAACAGGTCCTGCCTAGGAGCTTCTCCTATACTCGGGAGCCACATGAAGCCCAATTCATCCTTAGCATCCCACCACCACCTTTTCCCCTTTTTCATTGACTCCAATGTATCTTTCCAAAGTGGGGTAATTTCCAAGAAATGAAAAACCTTAATGGTGTAACTTCAGATTGGCTTGGGCGAAATTATCACATCAAAAATAGTTTGAGACCCAATGTCTGACATTGAAATACAGGCCTTACTCTACTCCTTTTCTAATATTTTTTTTTTTTGTTTGGTGAGATAAAAAAAAAAAATGGCATTTAAGGCATTCATTTTTAACCACAAAAAAATATGGAAAAGAAGGATGGAACGATACAAAATTCCATCCTCTTATAAGCACACACCCCCTTCCCAGAAGGTGATCACACATCAAATGATGAAAATACATTTTCCGTAAATGAACTGTGGTATTTCCAGCCTGGGTGGTATTCACCATTTTCCACTTCACTGAATAGAGATAAAAATCCATATTGAATAAAAGTAGTACACCAGGCTTCTGCTCTAAGAAAACATTCCCAACCCGTAATTGTTTGCTATTGATAATTTTTTTTTCTCCCTGTGTCAAAACTAATAATCCTTCTTGTGCTTCTCATAGCAGCCTGGCAGGCTGAAATCAGTGCACTGATCAATAGTCTTCTGCATTACCGCCAGCCAGACTGAATGAAGATAGAGACATCTCATCAGAATTAACTCTGTGTCAGTGGAACACGGAGACCAATTGCACTGACTAGGCTTGATGCTGCTTTATTAATCTGAGATAAACTGCATTTAAGACCAATGATGTTCAGTCCTTGACACTGTTCTAAATTGTATGTCAAAATGACATACACCTTTTATCTCAGAGATGAAACTTTCTTAGTCACTTACTGCACAGCCGTCCATGATGGCTAAAATGTAAGGGTTGTTGTCATAAGACATCTCTTCATCGTTTGATCCCAAGAAACGGATGGCTTTGTCATAGCTGTCAATGGTGGCATCGTGCCAAGCCACAGACTGGTAGCAGTTATAGGTGATGTTCTGCCTGGCAGCGGCGCTGAGCAACCTCAGGAATGTCATCTGCACAATGCCGATCGGGTTTCCATCAGAATCCACATAGGACAGCTGAGAAAATAAAAATTACACAGAAATATACATTGTTTTCTTGGGAAACGATGTGGCCTTTGCTATCACAATTTTCTCTTATGCTTCATGATAATGTATAGCCCACCATAGAGGTATTTGTTGTCATCTTGGTGCCATGCTATACGACACAGACAAACATTTTTATAGAGTTACAAAATTGCAATATGAATCTATGGATTTGTATAAGGAAGATTAACATCTGTTCCTGTGATACTGTACATGGCTCACACCCCAACTTTCCTAAAGCTCTTAATTACTTTCCTGTAAATAGGATGTCTAAAGGGAACTAGTCACAGCAATGCTTCTGACTCAAACTGCCATACCATCTGATCTCTAATAATAAATAAAAAACTAAAAAGTAATAGCACTGCAAAACTGGATAGGTTAAAATAAGGAGTAGCTGAATATACAGTGATGGGCAGGAAGAGGAAGGTATTGAGCTAAGTGTCATGATTGTGGTGATGTCTATTATAACTTGGAATAGCAGAGATTATGTCAGTGACAAGTGTCTGCAGAACTGCATGGTCGAAAATGTTTTGTTACTCTGCTTATGTTATGCAGCCATATTGGGTAGGGAGGTTTACAAATTATATGGAAGGTAAAATATTTCCTATGCATGTGTTTCTTCTAAGTAAGCTCTCTGACTTTTCAAGAAGCCCTGAAACCTGAAGTGCTCTGTTCTGATCCCGTCCCACACTACTGTCATGTCCTGGTCGGAAAATGATTATTAAGCCAGACAACAGGCATTTTAAAAAGGGTTCTAGCAATGACAGACTCTGTATTTCTCTGGCAAGTTTCTTTTGATTATTGGAAGACACTGTAAAACACATAACTCACCAGAATGGATTGTAAATGTAACATCTAGCACAGCCATATTAAATAATACATTTTGTAGACAAACAAAAAAAGAAAAAGGTACAAACCTGGGACAGCACTGGCTTCCTGAGTAGGACACATGACTGACAAGGAGAGAAAAGGCATGCAACTGGTAGATACAGCCGGCAATATGTGCACTCCAGTCATGTGACTGCTGTAGTGGAATTCTGTTTTTGTTTGTGCCTACCAATCAAAATCCCTGGTTCATCCTCCCAGTGCAATGTGGGAAAATGTCTGGGAGAAACTGATTGGTTACTAAGGTCATGACAGATTGTTCATATTTTAATTTCCTGCCATTTTCTTATTATTACTCCCTGTCACATGAATAAGGCACATGGAACATCATTTATCAAAGTATGATAAGGGAGCCCATCATGATGGATCCTCTGGATCAACTGTGGGTATAGGATTAAGGTTTTCCGTGTGTGTGCTTGTTTGTTTTTTTTTCTATGTTGAACTTGATGGACTTGTGTCTTTTTTCAACCAGATTAACTATGAAACGATCTGCCACAACCAAGACTCCTATTCAGCTGCCCGAATTCATCATAATCTCAACAGTAGACATTGTGCTGCCCTAGAGTTGCATTGTTTATAGGAATAGGGCAATGGCACTATCTAGATCAGGATGGAAGCCTCTGCTCTCTTTAGGGCACAGAGAGGGATGGTTGGAAGATCCAGTTTAAACATGCTTGCATGTGTCACATAAACAGAGAATGCAGTGTTTTGGTCTAAAGTCCTTCTAATCACTGCTTTGTGATGTCCCATTGCTCTTTTTCCTTTGTTCGGCTATTAAATATTTGGAAAGTGCATACATTATAGGCTCTTCTTTCCCTTTTATACATGTGAGACTTGTCCAGTGATCCCTTACACACAGATCTTGCAAACACTTTACATGCTTTCTATTCTAAATGCTTTTAAATAATGAAGCTGTGTCTACTGATAGCGGCAGTAGGGAAAATACTATTCCATCCCAGAATTCCATGCTGTGGCACCAGAGTTTGCACAGGGGTTGCCGGCTGTCTCTTTAAATTAAACATGTTCCACAGTACCTGCAGTTAATTTAGCTTCAGTCTCCTAAGTAAGGAAGCATTGGGGAATTCAGGATGAAGTAGGCTTATAAGGAAATCGCTCAATAGCATAGAGATTGACATGAAAAAAAAAAGCTGGCTTGAAAGACACTGTGAAGTTAAGACACAGAGAGCCACTGATGCCAGCGAGAGGGGCGGGAGGGAGCTGGAAAATGTTGTACTTCAAAGCAGCCACCCTAAGCTGAGCAGAGTACCTATGATATGGGAAGCAAAGGAGGGAGGCTAGAGCTGCATTCATCATTTCTTCATGACCGCTAAACCAGGCCGAATGTCTGCTTCTTCGCAGTATGTTCTGATTCTTTCTCTAGCTCACTGTAAACAAATACAGCTCACAAACTGGACACATGATGCTGTTTTACAATGTGTACAACACACGACAGAACAAAATACTGTGCTTGCTATGTGCAGCTTGCTCAGGGAGGGCAAATTATAAACACTGAAGCAACTAGTCTTAAAGAGAAAATTTCAGAATTGTATTTTTCCTGTCATTTTGCCAACCCTCCTAATCTCTTATAGCAAAGTCTCTCTGCTTAAATGCTTAGCCCATCAATTAGCCTCATCATTTCTGCTTGGACTTATGCACAGCACTGGCTGAGGGAGGAAGACCCCAACAGGAGGCTCATAGCAAGCCAAACTAGCTACCATGGGAAGAAGGAACTCTGAAAATAGCCATTTTGGACAAGTTTCTAACTTGCATAACTTCCGTCAGATACTTTAAGAGCAGGAGGTCCTTTTAAACAGCATGGTGACTTGTTAAGAATACTAAAGTGCAGAACCAGACTGGCTAGGTAATGCTGGGATATGCAGTTCATCAACTACTGAAAAGACCATATAAGGATATATGGACAAATTTGGAATGTGTGGTGACAGTTCTTGGATAAGGTTCTGGGCTTACAATAACCATTTCTGAATCCCAGCCACTTATGTCCTATGTGTCAAAACACATCAGAACCAAGCCAAAAGCATTCACCACTATAAATAACATCCCAGCGCATGACCCCCAAAGGCTTGGGCAGTGCTAGAACCAGGGTACCCAATCTTATATCACTGAAACACTGCCATAATATGCTGTACAACAAGGATATTTGGGCAGTTTATATTACATTACTGGTGTGCATTGTCATGAAGAGCTCATAGGTACTATATCGGATGTCCATACCTTGTGACACAGGCAGAACTTTCCTTGAAGGAAGCCAATGCAGGGATAGCCCTCACATATGTATGGATTGTGTGGATCCCTGCACCATACATACCCAGAGGAAACAAGTGTTTTAAGGTGGACATTTGGCATAATGTGGATTTCTGAAGAATGACTATTAATGTGTATGTAATAATACACAGATTAATGTTTTATGGTGATAGAGCCCAAGTTACTGTTGCATTTCTGCTGTCCTGTAAAGCTAACCAGAGAAAAAATATTCAGCGAGGGTATTTTTCACAACAGAACCTAAAAGGAAAGACTATGAAAGGCTGCATATAAAAATGTTTCTTGTAGTACCTGACATGTCTACAATACCAGGTGTGAACAGAGTGTACGGGACTTCTAACACAAACATTGTATTTCTTTACAGTATTTGGTGTGCCCTAGGGTTCAAATTACATCTAGAAGCATATTGGGTAAAAGTAGCCCTTTGATTAAAATGGGCCCTTTAATGAGCCTCAACATTAAAAAAAGTACCTGAACTATTTTGGCCAATGCAGAACACCACCTTTACATCTGTGTGTTGTGGTGCACTGAAATTCAGGTGCATTTCTTTAGACTGTATATGTACCTTGGGATGTAATTTATATACTCTTTGTTGCCTATGTGTGCCAATTCACATCATAATGTGTGAATAGAGCCTAAAGGAAAGTATAGGAATAAACAGGTGTGCAAATCTCTCTAGACAGCAGAGATTTCATGCAGCCTGGCTCCTCATGCCTGTCAGTGGGTTACGGTCTGGGGCAGGGAAAACAGAAAGCAAGCCCACTGACTGGATAGTGCACAGAGCTGTACAAACACTGTATGTGCGCTAAAAAGGAACCTATCTTGGCCTAACATATTAATCCTGTCCTGTGAGTGTTTTAATTCTACATGTACAGGATGAAAAGGGAAAATTGGTAAAAAAGAAGGAATGTCAAATAGTTACAATGTAACTATTTGACAATGTAACTATTCGACTAACAATAAAACACTTTCCTACCTTCCCTGCTCTGCATAGCTGTCAATTTAAAGACCACTTTGGGTTTTCAGCCTCAGTGGGTGCTCATCTTTTTCTATTGGAATAGGAAGAGTAGCTAAAATGAGCGACTAGCCACACATGCTATGCAATATTGTGTTTTATGTTCCACCACAGAGCTTCTCACTGAGGTGCAAGCAAACTGAGAAGGTAGGGAAGATGGTAAAAATGCCATTTGATGTACAATTGGCTAATTTTAGTAATGTTTCATACCAAGACCTTTTAACACAATAACTTGGGATCAGCTTTACAAATTTAAACTGTGTCTGTTTTAGTGCCGACTGATTTGTGCTTGGCTTGAGGACTCATTTCAACTGTTGGAGAAGATTGAGTAAAAAGAGCAAAGAAAAACTTTCCTTTCCAAGTCCACCTTAAATGTATTTTCCTGGTAGTCCAGAAACACTATTTCCCCCATGACCAGTGTTAGTAAGACATGCAGAGTGGTTTGGCCATAACCGAAGCAGTATCTGTGCTCTGGTTCAAGACTGAAGGCCGGGTTAGCCACTTACCATAGACCCTCGCTTGTAATGGCTATACCATGTACCAGGCACCTCTTTGGGCCAACGAGCCACTTTATTCTGTAAAATATGACATAAGTTACAGGGATAGAACTGAAAATCTTACCAGTTTACCACGCTTGAATTCACTGAACCAGGAACCCGGGTTCTCTTTGGGCCAGGAGGTAAGTCTAGCCTGAATTGTGAAAGGATAGGAGGAAATAAAGGGTTATACTTGAATTACAGCTGAACACCAAAAAGCATCACCCACCACCAACAGATATCAAACATTGGCAGGGCTGAGACGGTTCATTATAAACCCACACAGATTTTTATAGTGCATTCACCAGAGCATTCAAGACTCCTTGCAAATAATACAATAAAAGGGTTCTTAACAGGGTATCGACCTTTTAAAATGTTCAAGTTCTACTCCATACTTCTCTATAAATAATCCCCCTAATTGATCAATACTATTTATATATATATATATACACACACACATACAGTATCTCACAAATGTGAGTACACCTCACATTTTTGTAAATATTTTATTATATCTTTTCATGTGACAACACTGAAGAAATGACACTTTGCTACAATGTAAAGTAGTGAGTGTACAGCTTGTATAGCAGTGTAAATTTGCTGGCCCCTCAAAATAACTCAACACACAGCCATTAATATCTAAACTGCTGGCAACAAAAGTGAGTACACCCCTAAGTGAAAATGTCCAAATTGGGCCCAATTAGCCATTTTCCGTTCCCGTTGTCATGTGACTCGTTAGTGTTACAAGGTCTCAGGGGAGCAGGTGTGTTAAATTTGGTGTTATCGCTCTCATATTGGTCATTGGTAGTTCAACATAGCACCTCATGGCAAAGAACTCTCTGAGGATCTTAAAAAAAAAAAAAAAAAAAAAAAAAAAAATTGTTGCTCTACATAAAGATGGCCTAGCCAGCCTTTCTCAACCTTTTCAACACAGAGGAACCCTTGAAATAGTTCTCTGGTCTCGGGGAACCCCTAGTAAAAATGAAAAATCTCCAACTCATGATACATCAATGTGATGGTCAATGGGAAGAATGCTCCTTACATTTGTGGCCATTGGGAAGAATTACCACCTTAAAGATAGCTAAAAGGATCAATTGGGTTATTGGGAACTTATCTGAGAGTCAGAAATTGACTATTGTTCAAGGAACCCCTAGCAACCTCTGGAGGAACCCTAGGGTTCCACAGAACCCTGGTTGAGAAACCCTGGCCTAGGCTATAACAAGATTGCCAAGACCCTGAAACTGAGCTGCAGCACGGTGGTCAAGACTATACAGCGGTTTAACAGGACAGTTTCCACTCAGAACAGGCCTTGCCATGGTCGACCAAAGAAGTTGAGTGCACGTGCTCAGCATTATATCCAGAGGTTGTCTTTGGGAAATAGATGTATGAGTGCTGCCAGCACTGCTGCAGAGGTTGAAGGGGTGGGGGGGGGTCAGCCTGTCAGTGCTCAGACCATACGCCGCACACTGCATCAAATTGGTCTGTATGGCTGTCCCAGAAGGAAGCCTCTTCTAAAGATGATGCATAAGAAAGCCCACAGTTTGCTGAAGACAACTTGACTAAGAACATGGATTGCTGAAACCACGTCCTGTGGTCTGATGAGACCAAGATAAACGTATTTGGTTCAGATAGTGTCGTGTGTGGCGGCAGCCAGGTGAGGAGTACAAAGGGAAGTGCGCCTTGCCTACAGTCAAGCATGGTGGTGGAGTGTCATGGTCTGGGGCTACACGAGTGCTGCAACACTGGGGAGCTACAGTTGATTGAGGGAACCATGAATGCCAACATGTACTGTGACATACTGAAGCAGAGCATGATCCCTTCCCCCCTTCCAACATAATGACCCCAAACACACCACCAAGATGATCACTGCATTGCTAAAGAAGCTGAGGGTAAAGGTGATACACTGGCCAAGCATGTCTCCAGACCTAAACCCTATTGAGCATCTGTGGGGCATCCTCAAATGCAAGGTGGAGGAGCGCAAGGTCTCCAACATCCACCAGCTCCGTGATGTCATCATGAAGGTGTGGAGGAGGACTCCAGTGGCAACCCCTGAAGCTCTGGTGAACTCCATGCCCAAGAGGGTTGGCAGTGCTGGAAAATAATGGTGGTCACACAAAATATTGACACTTTGGGCCCAATTTGGACATTTTCACGTAGGGGTGTACTCACTTTTGTGGTTTAGACATTAATGGCTGTGTGTTGGGTTATTTTGAAAGGACAGCAAATTGACACTGTTATACAAGCTGTACACTCACTACTTTACATTTTAGCAAAGTGTAATTTCTTCAGTGTTGTCACATGAAAAGATAATAAAATATGTACAAAAATGTGGGGTATACTCACTCTTGTGAGATACTGTGCATATATATATATATATATATATCTATATCTACACACACGGTTATTTAGGTGTTGAAGCTGAAAATTTTTGTCTGGTGTGGACATAAAAACCAGTTATACTTACCTTATTCCTCACTCTCTCAGAGGCTTCCTTCAGCTGCATGACTGGTCCCCTGAAACCACTTCTATTCACCGCTCCATTGGTCGCAACTACTTTGGCATTATCAGGACCAGCAGTACTGCATTGTAAGCAAGAACCCTGAAGGCCTACATCAAAAAGCGCTGCAGAGCTGAGAAGTATGGTGGCTTGCGGGTGAGTGAGGGATAGGGTAATTTTAACTGCTTTTTATTTTCTCCTAGACAAAAATAATTACCACAAGGGTCAGTTTTTTTGTACCCAAAGCTCAGTTTTAATACATTTTGACAAGGTTACCTACATTAAGCTTATGTCTGTGTGGCTGCAGAAACTGCTGATGTCCTGGAACTTTCACACACTACAGTCTGTAGATTTTACAAAGAATGGCACAAAAAAATATCAACCAACCAGAAGCTCTGCAGTGAAAACACTGAGAGAGGTCATAGGAAAATAGGCAAACTTATTTAGACAGACAGGAAGTCTGCAGCTGCTTCCATAACCTCCCTTTCCTGGGATGCTATGCAGAAGGCTGTTTCTGAACACCCAGCATTAGGAACCGTAAAGATAACAGACCAGAGCAGCAGGCAACCACACCAGGTCCTCTTCTGTCCTCTATGAACAGGAAAATTATGCTGCAGGGGATGCTGAATCACCAGAGCTGAAGGACTGAAGATTGGAAAAACATTGCTGTTCTGACAAGTTTGGACTTCTGCTATGGCATGTAGATGGAGGGTCAGAATTTGGTACAGCACATAGCATAAATCTATGGATCTCGCCTGTTTGGTGTCATCAGTGCAGCTTGTAATGATGTGGGGATTGTTTTCACACATTTGGCCCCTAACTACCTACTGAATTCCATTTAAATGCCACAGAGTACTCAAGAGTATTAGCAACTGGCCATGTGCTTAATTTATGGGTGTCAGAAAGGTCCACCTAAAATGGTGGCCAGTGAGTGTATACACATTGTAAAATGAATATAGTCTCCTGAAGCCACATACAGACTGGCCAAATGGTGGCCGACATCGGCTGGTTAAAAAAAAAAAAAACCTCCGACATTCGGCCCGTGTGTAAGCAGTTCTGTACCCAGCTGTTAGCACTCTGTAATCTTAAACAGCTGACTGCTTTCATTAAACAAATAATGATCCATATGGCTATCAAATAAATGTAATGGCTGCAGGGAGGAATCTGACACAAGCAGAGCTATTCAAATTCAACTGTGCAGAGATTGTTCCATCAATTGGTGATCAATAGGTTCCATCAGTAGCCTCACTATAGCTATGTTTTGGATGCTGCATAGAGCTAGCCTATACGCTACACTACATTACTGCTCTACTATGCTGACTAAGTTATTTGACTAAAATGTTCATTATATAAAAATCTTTTTTTTACAAAAGTACTGGCTTCAGATTCATAATAGTAGCTCTCATGCTACCTTATTACAGGATCTGTAGGTAATGTAAAGGTTTGGCCCAGTACAAAGTTCTATTTTAGTTATAGGTTGAGCTGGTAGGCTGTGTCAGCCCTCTGGCTTCCTATGTGAGATTTGGATACTCAGGCATTTAAATCTCCCTACCATACCACCCTTTATAGCCACAGAAGGTGTGCAGACCCAGGAACTCCAAGCAGATAGCACTCAGAATCCCTAAAAGTTATAAAACAGTCTCAAGAGGGTTTAATTTTTAACACCCATTTAAAATATAAATGGGCGAGGTAGCACTTAAATTGCTTTCTGTTATTTTGCCTTTAAATAAAACTAAAATCCATGCTTGCTTGTTGGTGATCAATCACAAGTTCAAGTGTTTTTTAGTTTTACTGTGGACTAGGTCAATTGGTGTGCTTTTAGGAAGAAAAAGAAAGTAAAATTTCTTGCTACTTTTTTGTGTACATGTACTACAGTACGTTGTGAGCTTCATTAGCATTTAGTAAACGTACCATCCCAGGCACATTTTCTCTAAATTTTCACCAGTCAATATGACCATTAAACATAATAAACTGTACCATTTACTTAGAATTTATGACATTATTTTAAGTAACAGCACTGTTAGGTCTTGTTGACTGATCACAGGCATGAACAAATAATTTGGCCATCAGGTCTTGAAGTCTGCATAGACTGCCGCAGGACAGACAAGATAACCTTTGTTTTTATGAGCAAGTGTGCTGGGTCTCTAGTGGATTTTTTGCAGCTGGTGTTATCGATGGAGAGGGCCTTGAAGTGTTGAGCAATATTAACACACACTTTGACTGTCCTCTGTTGCTGATTGCTTTGATCAGGCCCAGGCAGTCGATAGCTTAGACGTGAAGTGTCTGGGGAGAGGAGGCAATTAATTAAGTGATCTTAAAATACTGGACTCTCTGCCTTCCTTCTCTTGCCAAGCCTTACTGGTGCCAGACATTTCAAGCCCTGCTAATGCCACATTCAAAGGAAGTTTACAGCACTTACTCCTTCAGACTTCTTGTCTGGAAAGATGCACGATTCTCCACCTGCCGTAAAATTGCAGTAAACCTTAAATGAGTCTCGGGAGCAGCCCTGGTTAGGATCAATCCAATATTCACCTAGATCAGAGGAGAAAAGCAGAAAGGCTGTCAACATTGCCTTGTAACTGGGACCATAAGCAGATACAAGGCACAAACCTCTCATTATGATGGCCTCAAATCTTATTGTTTTCACACTCTGCATTTTATTTTATTTTTTGTTTACAATCTTTTATTAGAAGGTCATCATAGAAAAATAAAGCTGTTATACATTTTGACAAATGTATATGTACACATAATATTTTACTTTTTTTTTTATACAAATGGTAAAGGTTGAGAAGGCACAAGTAATAAGCACAGAATGAGCCACAGAAAAGCAAGAACCATCGTTTACAGTGTATATATGTGAAAAAAATTATAAGAATGGTGGTTAGGATAAAACCAGGTTAAAATTATTGGAAGTTAGAAATAAACTTCATTCCTTGTCCTATAGAGATCATTTTTCCTTGCATAAATGCATATTGTCATGAATAGAATGATATAGACGTTCTGTTAGTTTAACCATATTCATTCTATTCAGAACCTGTGGCCAGGGAAGACTAGGTGAAAGCCAGTTGTATGCAATCATCCACTGCACAGAGCTCAACAAGGAATGGACAAGTCTAGAGCAGGATTTTGACACATCCGGGATGGTGTGGTATAGGATACAGATGTGAGGGGTAAGAGTGATTGATTTTTTTAGTGATTTGAAATATTTTGTCAGATGTCTTGCTCCATATAAGGCCAAGATGGCTACATTCCCAAAAGATATGGAGTAGGGTGCCAATTTCATCGCAGCCTCTAAAACATTTTTGGGAAACATTAGGGTAATAAAGATGTATTCTGGCTGGTGTCTTGTACCAGCGAATTAATCGTTTAGTTTGTGTATCTTTGAATGCTGTGGATCTGTTGCATTTGCGCATATTATCAATTCTGAGGTACCAATTTTTGATGGAGATGGAGCAGTCTAGATCCAATTCCTGTGTTTTTAAGGGTTGGGAGAGTTCATTCAGGGATTTATACAAGGAGGAGATCAAACCCTTGCTTCTAGGTGTGTTGATGCAAATTTGTTTGAAAATGATAAATGGCGGGTGAAGTGAGAGGGTAAAGTTATTTAAGTAAAAAACTTTGATAAGATTGTATTGTGATTCGAAAAAGGGAAGATTATATTTTTCAGATATCTTGTTAAAAGGTAAAAAAGAGCCTGCCTCCACAAAAGCATTTAGTGATAGATGGTTAAGAGATCTCCATGGTTGGTAAGATTGGTTGTATTTGAAATGTCTATGGATTTCTGGGTCACCTACAAATGAGGCTAAAGGAGGGGCTGGGGATGTGAGTTTAAGTGAGTCTTTATGTTTAAGCCAAAATTGGAGAAGATGTGAGATGATGCTATTGCGATGTTGAAATTGTCTAGTTATTGTTTTTTGGGACCATAAAAAACACTGAATATGATGTGGGAGAATTGTGTTGGTTTCAAATGTTAGCCAGGGGATCTCTGTGAAGTTGGAGAACCACTGTGAGATATGTGTTAGTCTCGTGGCTGTGTAATAAAGCCAGATGTTTGGTAATCCTGTGCCTCCCTCTGGCTGGGGTCTGTACAGTAGACTAGAGTTACTTCTCAGTTTTCCCCTGCCCATATAAATTTGTTAATATGCTTTTGGATGGATAAGATTTTGTATTTGGGGATATTTATGAAGATTGTACGAAAATAGAATCGGAATTTAGGGAGGATGGTCATCTTGACCGCACATAAAAGAAACATGATAGGAAGACCATAGTTTGAAAAGGTTTTTGATTTGGGAAAAAAGGTATGGGAAGTTGTATTGAGGGGTCATTTGTATGCCTAGGTAGCGAATTGATTGGGATCACCATGTGAAAGCATATTGGTTTTTAATTCTGGATAATATTGTGGGGGAAAGATTTACTATGAGGAAAGAACATTTAGATTGGTTGATACTAAGTCCAGATATTAGGTGGAAGAAGTCTAATTCATTAAGTAAGTGGGGGAGTGAAGTGTATATGGATCTGATAGTGTGAGGATAACGTCATCTGCATATAAACTGATCTTGTATCCTTTCTGATTTTTGGTATAACCTTTGATGTTAGGGTTATTTCTGATTGACTAGGCAAGCGGTTCCATGGCAAGATCAAAAATGAATGGGGACAGGGGGCATCCCTGTCTTGTTCCTTTATTTATAGTAAAAAATTCGGAATTAATCCCTGGGATTTTTATTCTTGCTTGTGGGTCATTGTAGAGGGTTTTGAAGCCATGAAAGAATTCATTAGATATGCCAAATTTTGAAAGTATCATGTCTAAGTATGGCCAGCTAACGCTATCGAAAGCCTTGCTGATGTCAAGGCTAAGGAGACTAAGAGAGTGGGAGAATATGTTTGAGTCTTGTACTATATTGGTAACTAGTCTGATAGTATCTGTAATTAATCTGTTTGGCATGAAGCCCGTTTGATCAAAATGTACTAAGTTAGCGATTACTTTAGCAAGTTGGTCTGCTAGGAGGGGGCAGAAAATGTTTATGTCATTGTTTAAAACTGAAATGGGCCGGTAGTTTTGAGGGAGAGTGTGGTCTTTGTGGGGTTTGGGGATTAAGGACATGTTGGCCAATAACATTTCATTTGGGAAGTTGTTACCTGAAAGAATATGATTAAAAAGCTTGCAAAGGTGAGAGGAGAGTAGGGGGGGCATTTTTTTGTAATAAGTGGTGGAGTAGCTGTCAGGTCCAGGTGCTGTACCAGTTTTGAGTGATCTAATAATGTTAATTATTTCTTGGTCAGTACAAGGGGCATTGAGTGAAGCTGTTTGTGAGGGTGTTAAATTTGGACGTTTTTGTAGAATTCAAGAAAGACTCCCTGCACGTCATTAGGATGGATGACAAGATGACCGTTGTTATCCCTTAATTTATAGACATGTGGTGTTTTTATTGATTACGTTTTTTTAGCAAATATAGACGTGGTTGAGTTGCCATGCAAAAGGAATCTTGCTTTTGAAAATCTTAACAGTTTTTTAGCATCATTTGAGAGTAGCAAGTCTAAGGCCTGTCTTTTAGATTGTATCCGTTGGAAAATGTCTTGAGAATGAGGATAATTAAGGTTGTGATATAAAGAATTCAATTCTCTGGATAAATTTTGGATGTCTGCTAATCTTTCCTTATTTCTTTTAGCCACGGTGTCTATTAAAAATCCTCTAATGAGAGCCTTATAGGCAGTCCACAATGTGGTAGGGGAAATATTGTCAACATTATTAAGAGT
Organism: Glandirana rugosa; assembly: GCA_018402905.1. Taxonomy (NCBI): domain Eukaryota; kingdom Metazoa; phylum Chordata; class Amphibia; order Anura; family Ranidae; genus Glandirana; species Glandirana rugosa. The sequence continues at coordinate 468,549 of BLSH010248633.1, read as the reverse complement.
GAAATATTCTTGTAAGTGTGATGTTACTTCTTTTAGTATGATGGGGTCGGATAAAATGGCGTTGTTTATTCTCCACACGCTCTGCATTTTAAACGCAGAAGCGCTGAGTAGTGTGTATGAGATGCTTTGACTTGTGATGACACTGGTTTCCAGATGGTATTTGCTACAGTACCAACTTACTCCCTGCCAATTCCAGAAATGTGCATGGTGGGACTATCCTATGTGATGTGTTGTGTTGTGTTAGGGTGCATTTTTAAGGTGCATTGAGGTGCTATTCAAAATGAAATGCACCGCTGATCATGTATTATCATGGGAATTGCATTGAAATTCAAAGGAAAAGTAAATAAGGAAGAGCTGATTGTGGCTAAAATATTTCTAAAAATGCCATTTGCCTGACTGTGGTGATGATCCAGTACCTTTGATACGAGTCACATACCTGAAATGCGTGTTCAGTTCCTGCTTCAATTGCTGCTTACTTCCTTCAGGTATATGGCCCACAGTATTAAAGACAGTGAAATGGCTTTTTCTGAAGAAATGTTCAGCAATGGCAGTCTACATATTTCTCTTATGGCATGTTTCATATTGTTAGCAACATTGACTTTTTTTGTTTTACCAGTGGCTTCAGCTGTAGAATGCCCAACACAGCATCTATTATTCTTAATCTCTACAATTATGTTTTAACCATTCTAATTTAACTCACCGTCAGGGAACTCGGGGTGACAAAGCTGTAGGTCTTTGCAGGTTCTGGCAGGATTACCCTGAGTGCCCAATGGGTGTTTCATTTGTTCAATTTCCAGTTTTAGGGAGTTTAGAGAGCCGAAGATTTCCTCCATGCCGTCTGCATAGTCCATGTAATTTGTGTCAGTATTTCCTTCATCCACTACTTGGCTAGCATCAATATTTCGCTTAGTTCTCTTTGATGACTGTACAGGAAGTGGCTGTATAACTTCTCCAGGGGGACCCTGCAATAGAATTTGGAATGTTACACACCTATAAGTGTCAACAATTATTGATAATACATGTAATGCTGACAATTTCTGCAGATTACAATACATAAGCATATTACTCACCGGAGGGCCCGGGGGACCAGGAATACCCGTCTCACCCTTGGGACCAGTTGGACCCTAGAAAGAGAGACAGCATTACTAGGGCTATAAATATAAATTGGGAGTTTAAATGCTGATAGAATGTAACAACTGAAAAAGAAAGCAGTTTAAGACCAAGAAAGATCCAGAATATTCTACTTACCGATGACCCTTTAGCACCTTTTGGCCCAGGACCACCCTGCAATAGAAATCACAACTGATAATTACCACACCATAGATTGTTTGCTTGCAATGTAATCAAGAACCAATAAGAGTCTTGGAATATGAATTTATTTTAAGGAAACATACCGGCAATCCTGGAGGACCGGGAGGACCTACAGGTCCAGCTGGGCCAAATATACCCTAGATGAGAAGTGTAAATGATTAGATAGATCATATTGATAATACCAAGGTTATTTTGTGGATTAAGTCTGGCGGTGCAGTCTTGTGCATTTTTGAAATTTGCATATATACTCAGCCATAAATTAGGCAGAAACAAAGGATGCATTACCTGTTCTCCTTTTGACCCTTGAGAACCCTGAGGACCTGGTAGGCCGCGGTCTCCCTTTTCACCCTGTTCTCCTGGAGGTCCAATGAGACCAATTAAACCAGGATGACCCTAGCATGAAAACAAGGAGGAAGTAGTTAACGGCTTGTATGGTTTCCCCATTTCATAAATGATTCACGAAAAGATGCAGGCTGACTGATTATGTTAATTTACAGAATTTAATTGTGTGAGAGCTAATTTCACAGAAAGTACAAAACAATTACACTGATTTCAATAATACATTTATAAGAGAAAACAATGCCACTACAGTAAATGGATAGAAATGTATAAGCCATAAGGACGGGTATATTTCTTATGGGTAAATGTTATTCTTTGTAATATGTAAGTGCTCTTAATAAATGTTGAATAGTTCTGAGGCTGTTCTTTCCAGCACACAGAGAGATGAGACTTAGGCCCCTTTCACACGGACGTTCCGTTCAGGTCCACCTGTCAGGTTTTTTTTCAGGCGGACCTGAACGGAGCCATCCATGCAGCCCTATGGAGCGGCGGATGTCAGAAGACATGTCCGCTGACACACGTCGCTTTCCGATCCGCTCCACTTCTGTAAAGTGTGATGGAGGAAAACCCTATTTTTCAATCCGTCTGCGGATTGGATGACAACAGACGGTCCGTTGTAATCCGATTTGCCATAGGGGACAGCGGCGCTCTGACAGATCCGTCTCTGCACTCTGGATCTGTCATCCGTCGGCTCAGCGGGGATGAGCGGATCGATCCCCGCTGAGCAAAACTGACCCTGCACACGTCCATGTGAAAGGGGCCTAAAAGTGTTACTAAACCCTCAACAGTAAAATCAGCCTGTATATGCAGTAAAGAATGCTTGTTATATTCACTGTGGAACCTAAGGGGTTAATCCTGCACATTGTGTAAAAAGGCTGTTTTATCCTGTCTTCTCTGATCCACCCCCTTCTTCCACAGTCCCCAATTCATCTGCTGATAGTACAGAGCCTTGGGGGTATTCTGCACATGCTCAGTTTGGTGTGTATTACTAGAGATTTTTTTGGGAGGTTGCATGTGATCAGCACAGGGCCAATCAGCATTGTCCAGGCAGAGGGTCTGGGGGTTCTGCAGTCTCAAAGGACAATCAGAGGAGAATGAAAACTCCTGCTACAAGTTTTAACCAGACAAGACTTCTGCTGATGAGAAAAGGTATTTAGCGGTTTATATTTACTAAAACGATTGCATTTCCATGTTCTGTGCAAGACCAGATATACTGAATGCAGGGTCCTGGGTTTAGTAACACTTTAAAGAAGAATTCTCCAAACTAGACTATTCCAAGCAATTACTTTTATGTAGTAGAGAATTTTAGATATCTAAAATAATTCTGATCTAATTTTCTGAAGCTCTGCGGGGCTGCTGATCCAGAAACTAGACCTAAACCAGACCCACAATAATATGTTATCTGTGTTTGTTATGCGTTATTTAAACCCACACTCAAAAATGTAATATAATGTAGCTCATCAGTGCTTTTTCCTTTTATTTCCCAGGGATTCTGTTCTAGCTACGGAGCAGCAGCATTGAAACCTTAGTACAGGACTGCAAAACACATACCCTCTCCATAACATGGGGCATAGGTGTTCTGTAGTTCACAGAGATAAATGGGAACAATGCTAAGAACAATCAGCACAGGCGGAGAGCACAGGGTATTAATGGGTATCTTCTTGCACTTGTCATGTTCAGATATAACAAAACATTTACAATGATAACAGAACAAAGGGGAGCAAATAAGATAAGTTGTTCGCATTTACATACAGGTTATGATCACTAGATATGTCCATGGGAGCCATACCTGGTTGTTTCTACCAGAAGTGCTCCTTTCATGCACTGTTAGGACCAGCCCAGCAGGACCATCTCACTAAAATATATGACTTTAGGCATATATACAATGCAAGACCCAATGTGACATAAACCTAAAGAGTCCCTAGCTGAATTCTGTTGTCAGTAAATAATGCTTCCCTCACACCCTCTAGTGTCTGTCTGAAATATATATGTCTCCATAAAGTTGTCAATTTAGGATTATGTTCCCACAGTTGTAGACATTTCAGTTCATGCGGTGGATCCTCAAAGTAGATCTAAACTCAAATCACTAAAATCTAATATAATCTAACATTTTAATGTAACTTCAAACATCTATCTGTATTTTCTGTGGGTTTGCAGTCTTTATTAAAAAATAATCCAGCTGATTCGACCATGAAGGTCCTTGTACAGGCACTTCCTGTTATGGGACGAAAACACTACCTTTCTCCCAATTGTTCTCTTGCCATTATCTCCCTGATAGATGCACTTCTAGTGGGGACTATAAGTGGCCAAGCTGAAAATTCATTGTTGCAGGCATGTTCTGCAGGTTATCACCAACAGGAGGCCTGTCCTGAGCAATGGCATGCAGAACATGCATGCAAACAAGAAATGGATAAAAAGTCTGGAGGACATCAGCAGCACTGAAGCACAAAAGTGAATGAAAAAAGGTAAAATGTCATGTGTTAAAATAAAAAGTATGCCAATTAGTTATCATAAACTAAATGTCACTCAGGGTGTAGATGTACTTTAACCAGTTCCCGACCGCGCATGAAAACACGGCGGCAGTCGGGATGCTGAGCGCGAATCGCCGTAAATAGACGGCGATCTGCAATCAGCCACTAGGGGGCGCGCGCTCGCGCCGCCGCACTCCTGAGGAGTGTGCCCGAGGCTCGGGCGGACCCGATGTCCGCCGGCGAGCGGCCACAGGGAAAGAACGGGGAACCGCCGATGTAAACACGGCGGTTCCCCGCTCTGTTAGTAGGGGCATGAGTGATCTACTGATCCCTGTCACTGGGTTCAGTTAGATCTCTCATGCCCATGTTAGCCCAACCCACCCCACAGTAAGAACACACCCAGGGAACACAGTTAACCCCTAGTTCTCCCCCCCCCCGGTTAACCCCTTCACTGCCAATGACATTTATACAGCAATCAGTGGACATTTAAATTTCTGATCGCTGAATAAATGTCATTGGTCCCAAAAAAGTGTCAAAAATGTCCGACATGTCCGCTGAAATATCGCAGTACCGCTAAAAATCGCAGATCACTGCCATTACTAGTAAAAAAAAATAAAAATAAATAAAAACCCCAGAAATGAATTCTCATCATCCGTAAACGCGGCCACTTTTGCGCAAACCAATCAATAAACGCCGATTGAGATTTTTTTTTATCACAAATATGAGGAATTATATAAATCGGCCAAAAACGGTGAAAAAAAATGGTTTTTTATATTTTTTGGATTTGAATTTTAGCAAAAAGTAAGAAATTTGGGTTTTTTTGCAAAATGGTCGCTCTTCTTTTGTTTATAGCGGCGAACAGAAATGATGCAGAGGCGATCAAATACTAAAAGAAAGCTCTATTTGTGGGAAAAAAAGGACGCAAATTTTGTTTGGGTGCAACGTCGCATGACCGCGCAATTGTCATTTAAAGCGACGCAGCGCCGAATCGCAAAAAGTGCTCTAGTCCTAAAGCTGGAAAACCTTCCGGTTGGTAAGTGGTTAATGTGAGTGTCTACTTTTTTTGTAATTATTATTTTGGTCAAGTGAGGTAGGTTTTGACCAACCCCCCACAAAATCCTTATTGCTATCTGTGACCAAGGTGTGGAGCCCCCCCCATATCCTTAATTCAGTAATGGCATCCAGGGATGTTCTGTAACCTCTGGTTCTTCTCTATGGGTTGCATTCTGTGAATATTCAAGTAATTTAGAAGCCAACAATGGATTTGATCGCTACAACCAAACAGTATTAGGGAACATACTGCACTGAAAGGCCACATTTCTATCAGGGAGCCTTCAATCCAGCCTTACTGGTGGAGAAGTATAAGATTATCACTATGCTTGCTTATTGAAAAGGCCATCACAGGATACAAAACAACACTCTCTATTGTGTACTGGAAACAGGCACTCTTATTTCTGCCCGGTGACAAAATAGAGCTTACCTTTTCACCTTTTGGACCTGAATCTCCCTTTAATCCTGGCAAACCAGGTGGGCCCTATAAAAGAAATTGATAAAAGATAATGTAGTTTTAAACAGTCACACCTAATAATGAGAACTTTCCAACAGTCTGATTGACTTCCATTGATGCCAAAGACCGATAGAAAACCTAGTTCTGGAGTAATATAACCAAAAGTACCAATGAAAACATGTACCTGCAAGGACAACCACAGTAGGATTTTAAAATAGAAAATAAAGAGAACACCCCTGACTCCAGGTAAAGTAAAACAACGTTATTGAAGATAGAATGTTGCTGAGAGTTCATTCTAGAGGAAGATTCTATAGAAACCTAGGATACCAGATTAGGGACTCTAATATCAACTTAATTTATTCACGGACTCCATAATTCGGAAAATATCCAGAAAAATTATCTACAGTGGTATACAAAAGGTAAATATGTAATAACAAATACAATTAAGGGGTTTTATTGAATACATTGGTGTGTTTAAAATGTGTCAATCTTCAATAAACTTTATACAAGTTGTGGAACATTATATAAAACTTGTTAAGATTAATGTGGAGTTATGTAGAAGGTGATGTACCTAGGGTGGGACAGAGGCTCTGCTCTGGGTACAAACCAGCTGGGGAGGTGCATCTTATAGAAAAATTCTCCATACAATGGCGATCAATGGGATGAACAATCCCTCTTATATCAGTGGTTGTTGGGATGAAAAATCTTCCTTACATTGGTGGTCAGTGGAAGGCAGAATTTCCTTAAATTTGGTGGTTGGGGGAAGAAAAATCCCCTTACACTGGTGTTGAGTAGGGGGAAGAATACCTCTTACATGGTTTGTCAATGGGAAGAGGTACTCCTTTTTCCACTGATGACGAACATAAAGAACCTTATTTTACTGACCATTTGGCCCACTGCCTGAGCAGAAGGTATTGTCACCATTTATTAAATAAATACCCTTAATTGCCCATTTGATAACACATGTTGTAACAATTATCTATTTGTTGCCCACATATTTTAACCATCAGCTCTACTGTGCATGATTGGCCATTTGCAACACATGTAGTGTCAAAATTATCTTTTTTTTTTTTTAGGTTTGTATTGTCAAGTCATTGCTGCTTAGAAGATCATATAAACCAGCTAGCTGCCTATAACAGCAATCAAAGCACAAAGGACATGTATAGCCCATCCAGTTCTTCTTCACCGCTGCCGCATCAACCATCACAATTGTGGGAAATCCTCAGCTCTGAAAATGAAGCTTGGAGTTGCTGTGACCATACAGCAGCTCTAAGAAAAGAACCATCTAATTCAGTATTTATCAACAATGTTTAGACAAAATATGGAGGTACAAAGTAACATTGTTACTTTTGTATCTACTCAGTTTCATTCATCTGCACATCAATGGGTTGAGCTTTGATCTGCAGATGATGTCAGCAATCTGACTATTATTTTCCTGCTTTTTTTTTTATTTAATAAACCATTAATAATTAAACTTTTTTTGTTTGGTCATTTTTGCTTTGTACCAGGATAATTTCAGTGTCATTTTAAATGAGACAAATTATAAAATAATATTTATACTTTTATTCTACAGTAACACAAATTTTTTAAACAAACATTGGTCAAAAAAAGAAAAAAGTGCACTATTTTTTTTATCTTAAGTAATAAAAAAGTTATCACTGAACAAACTGGTTCATAGCAGAAATGTAAAACTGCTCTGATCCTTAGGGTGTGCAGGTTTGAAAGGGGAAGTAGTTAATATAATGTAATCCCCTGCAGACCTGTCACTATAATACAACAGTGATGTTATCCCCATGTTTTGTAGAGATGCACTACACGCCCTATTAAACTCTTGAAACCTATTTTGTTCCTGCTGGCATGATTACAAATTCAATGTTTAGCTAAAGAAAATATTTTCTGTTTCTTTGTTAACTTTTACTTTAATTAGAATTTGTTTAATTTCATGAGGGGGTGTTAAAACAAATCTTCCCATGAATGGCAAATACACTAGGTAAAACAATGTGTACAAGAGAGGCCCTTAAATAGATACTGTGGAACCTAATTCTCAGGTTCGAGTCAGGCCAGGAGGGCATTCTGAAAACAGCCGTTTTGAGATTTTAAGATATATTTACAAATATCATACTTTGTAATAAAGTGTTTGAAAAAAATATGTCCTTAGGAGCTAACCCCCTTAACTGCACATATAATTAATTCACAATATATAAATATTCATAAGAATTGAAGAATATAGTATGAAGTTGATAATTTACCATAGGACCGGGTGGGCCGTCAGCACCAGTTGATCCTGGCAGACCTTGCTCACCCTGTAAGAAAAATGTTTTATATTTTATATAACTTGACACTTCTTGACTCTTATAGTTAATGGCCTCTATGTAAAGGAATACTTACCACAGGTCCAGGAATACCTCTTAGACCCTCAGGTCCAGGTTTTCCGGGAGGACCTTGAGGACCAACAGGACCCGTCTTGCCGGGAGGACCTTCTAAGCCTGGTTCGCCCTTGTTTAGAAAAATAAGATTGTTAGTATGTGATTAAAAACTCACCAGAATACATCAAAGGTAAGCCCAGTTTACCTTTCCACCTTTCTCTCCTTGTCGTCCTTCTGGACCTGCTGGACCAGGTGGACCCTAAAAAGACAAAAAAAAGATCATGAAAAGGCAACTCCATTCAAACCACTAAATACATAGTTCACACTCAGGGCAGCCACCAGAAATTGTGGGGCCCCTTACACAGCTTTAGACCTGGGCTCCCCCATCTGACCACCAACATTCCCCTGCAGGGCCTGCCCACTGGCCATCCCACTACATCCGCCCAATGGCCAGGGGTGTACACATGTTGTAGCCGCAGTAGGAATTATACACCCTGCCACCACTTAACAGGTGTAGCTTGCCAAGCATGACCCATTGAATTGAAGTGCGCAATGCATGCTAGTGTTTGATCCAAGGGGTTAAAAAAACAGTGCACAGGCCGCACAGCCTCACCCGATGCTTGCAATAAGACCTTGCACCGAACCATAGGTGCTGGAGGTCCCAAACATGGACCAGTTGTGGTCCAGGGGGCCCTTGCCACGTGACCCAAGTTTGGTATTTTTATTGCCTATGGTTTGGGAGAATGATGTCCCCAAACCGGGTGTCCCCCTCCCATAGACTCCAATGTTAAAGACTGCTAAAGTCTTTGTTGTAAGGGCCCCTTGAGACACTGGGGCCCCTTACAGCAGTACTGCCTGTACACCCCTGATGGCGGCCCCGTTCACACTATATATACAAAATGTTTTACCAGCTAAAATATTTGTAAAAAAATATATAATCTTGTGAAACACCCCACCCCTCTGGTGTATATGATGGTCACTAGTTTCCTGCCTGCTACCTGGACTGTTAATGAAAAATATAACACGTCACACCTAGCCTGAGCATTCCCCTTTTATAAAACTACATAAATCCACTTCATCTCACCCATCAATTTATGGAGCAGACACTGCCACTGCAAGCTGGATGTCAACTTTCAGCTGAGTTCAGGAAATTTTGCATAAAGACTTAACTCAAATTCAAAGAGTAACTCCACTTTTGTTGAGAAAAAAAAACATTCCCCTCTGGGTGATCCATGTACATTGCAAGGATTTTAACAAACTTTGCTGCAGATTCCTACATTTTGTTATTCTGAACAAATCCCTGTGTGTTTGTGTCCAGGTGAAAAGTGAATCTAATGGAAATAAATCTAATCTACTGCACAGTCAGAGCTCTAATGAGGAAAACTGCAGGGTCTGCATCACTTTAGACGTGATTTCCTATTGGGAGTATTTCACCAAAAATGGCATTTTTGTTGCAGGGGATGCCTAAAATCTGAGTTGTAGCTTAGTGCCGGGCTTCTGGGAAAATCAGTGAGCCAATTACACAAGCAGGAAATGCTGGGCATTCAGAACGCCTCCTGGTAGCCATATTGCATCATTGCATTTTACTGAAAATTACAGTGCTGCAGATTGTAAAGGAAAGGTCATTTGTAATAACATTCAGTTACAATATGGCTTGTGTCACAATTGTATACATTATATATTTTTTTTTTATTTGTAATTTTTGTTTTCCCCACGAAAGTAGAGTTACCCTTTAAGCCCTGATACAACCCTGTGCAATTCACATGGAAATTAGTGTGGTGCGATTTGAGCCCTTTCATTTTGAATGGACTCAAATCGCATCAAAGATGTGCAGGCACCTTTTTTTGGAACCACACTGCAACCAGATCGAATGGTCGTTTTGTACCATGCGATTCAATGCAGACAAACTGCACTGTGTTTGTGATGCGTTTGGGCTGTCGTTAACTTTGTATTGATACCCGAAGCAGATCCCAAACACGGTGCAATTGCAATCAGGTGTGGGAAATGTGCAGGGATAGCTGTGCTTCCCGCACCACATATGTGTGAACCTAAGCTAAGAGAGAAGTATGGTCAAAGCTCTGTTCTCAGGCTTAGAGCCGGTGGCTAGTGAGTGATACTGCAGCAGGGAGTGAGTATGTATGTTTATTTTTTTACATACTCCCAAACTACTCCTTTTAAAGGACTGCATAAGTGATAAAAGTGTATGTGAGAGCAAAAACATTTTAAGACAAAATTTAATGAGGCCATAGAAAATTTAATTTTATTTCCTCCCACCACGGGTGGGTGTGGGGAGCCTTCCCAGGTACCAGAACACAATGATTACTGTTAGCAACTGTGTCGCTGGCAGTAATCACATGTAAAAAAAATCTGACAGACTGGTTGTACCCAAGTCGATCAATGGATTCAATCTCATCTGGTTCAGCAGGAAATTTCGATCCATGTATAGCTGGCTTTATGTTATGACTGGTCCATTGTTTTCTTATCAGTGAGCTCAACTATGGTCATTGTTGGACTTTTAGATACGTACCCTTTTCCCAGGGGGGCCAGATGGACCTGGCTCTCCAGTAGGTCCTGGTGATCCCTGGTGAACAGAATGTAAAACGGGTTACCAAATGTTTTTTTTTTCTTTGAATAGAAAATGTACAATAGTATTTATACTCACAGGCTGTCCAGATTCCCCATCATCTCCTTTGTCACCAGGGGGTCCATCCTGACCCTAATGTTTAGAGATGATGAAACATTTTTTTTAAAGCTTTTTACAGTACATGGAATTTTCCCCCAAAGATTGTAACATGGTCTATCATTGATTAATATATGCTTTATCATTTGAAAACATTGTAAAACTGTAGGGTTGTCTAGCGCAGTGAGTACTTACTGAAGGACCAGGTTCACCAGGAGGGCCAGGGTCTCCAGGAAATCCAACTGGACCCTTAAAAGCAGTAAAAGAAGTATTTTAACAATACATTCTTGCAGCTCAGTCCATAGACCAAACAGGAGAAGATCGTAGATGGGCTTGTACTTACAGGGCTACCTTTAGGACCATCATCCCCAGGAGGTCCTTTTGGACCAGCTGGACCAGCTGCTCCTTGAAGACCTGCTTCTCCTTTTTCTCCCCTTTCACCTTTTGGACCCTATAAATACACAAATTTATAAACTGATTTTGTGTTTTCTTCATTTTAAACACTTAGTAGCCCATTAGTAGTCTTTACAATTTGAGTTTCTGTAGAAGGTTTGTATTTTATTGATCACTCTCCATTCCTATCTTTACCTATGTTCATGAGCTGTATGTAATGATCAAATGTAAGCAAGTTTTCTCCTTAGGATTCTGAGTTTAGTCTGGAAGTGGTTTAGGGATCTTACATGGATGCGGATTGGGATTCTGTCACAGCAGCTGTATAAGATATTTCTAACTGTGAGGGAGCCCTAAAGTCAATTAAAAACATACTGGTAGATTTTATCTTAAACTAACCTGGGAAGTCTTGAAATCTCTCAGAAGAACTGGGCTATCTGCTTAGATTAAAGAAAATTTAGAATAATCCCTACAACCCCTAAACCATCTTCAAAAAGATGCATATATATATAATTAAAACAACTGGACATATGTTCTCTATATTAGAATATGGTAAGACAATAGATGGCTGTTATTTGGAATATTTCTGCTGATGTTCCCCTGTATAAATTCAGTGGGAAACCCAAACTATCTTTACTTACTGGTGGTCCAAGCTCTCCAGGAAGACCAGGTTCACCAGACTCTCCAGGGTCACCCTGTAAACACAAATGGAATTAGCTGCAAAGTTCACTCCCACTCAGCTTTGCAAATAATTACAAAGACAATCTACCTTCTCTCCAGCAGCTCCGGGATTTCCAATTCCTCCTGGAGGACCTTGTGGGCCATCAGCTCCTGGTGGACCATTGGGCCCCCTTGGGCCAGGTGGACCTGGTGGACCCTGTAAGCAGAGATGGCATGCAATTGAGAAAATAGGAATAAAAATACACAAAATGAATTTTACCAAATGGAGTCAAAAATGTTACAGTCCATCAAACATTAGGAGTGGCCATTCCAGCGCATTATGTCGCAGCTGAATAGGTCTGAATCAGGAATAAAAACAAACTTCACTCCCATAATTCATATCTCAGTTACACTGATGCCGAAAACATGAATACAGCACCCCTCGTAATGACCTCCAGTTTTGCTAAGTGCTCTGCTTTTTACACTGCCAACACTGGCAGCACCTATCATATTAATGAGCCATTAGAAGAGAAATGTACATATCAGAATCCCCAGGTTCTTTCAGAGGAATGGACCGTATTATAGTCCTGTGGTTTATATATGAAGATAAGGGAACGGACCAGTTCACTTTAAACAGAGCAAACACACACACACAATATGATTCTGAATGTCTGCTTTGAGAGATCAGATTTGCAGAAAGATCTGCATATAATGGAAGCTTACCCCTCCCCCCTTCAGCATCAGAAAATGAGACAACATTTGCTAAGGCTAGCTTTAAAGCTAGGTATGCAGGGTTGAACGAAAAAAAAAGACTATCAGCTCCGGTCGGAGCCGCTGTACTAGCCATTCTAGGTTAGTTCAGTGATCTCCCCCACTGAGCTATTGTGTTCTGACAGGGCCCTTCCCATGCCCCCCCCCCCGCCGCCGCCATATCACTCCGATCAGCGCTCTCTGCCATTGGCTGAGAGCGCTGACCGGGAGTCGGTCAGAAGCTGGTTTTTCAGCATGCTCATCTGACAGAAGCCAGCCGGCTTTTGATGGATAGACTGACATATACACTGGCCGACTGTTGACCATTTTTTTTCTCCCGACATTCGGCCCATGTGTACCCGGCTTAAGGATCTGAAGAGCTCTGCGATTAGAACCTATATAAAAATGTATTAGATCCCAGACCAGCTTTCTGATAGTGACAATGGGTCATGCTTGCACAATGTGTCTACATGGCCACTTGCCATGCCAGGGGTGAGTGTGACATAGTGGCAACTGAAAACAACTCAGAGACAGTTGTCACGCTATAAGAGGAGTGCCTGAACAAGAACCTTCAAGGCAAAATCACCAGGTATTATTTAAATGAAAGCTGCATAGGTAAAAAGATTGGAAAGTTTTGTAATCACAACGATATATTTATGCCCCGTACACACGATCCGAAAATCGGATGACAGCGTATCTGTTTTTTTTGCATGCTAATCTCAGAGCAAATCGGAAGAGTTTACTAAAGTCATGAAAATTCTCGGACAGAATAAAAAAATCGGAAGTGATGTCATGTGTTGTAGAGTAATTGTATTGTATTTTCAGACGACAACTGTACTGATTAAAACGAAAATTGTGCGATGTGTTATCATACGATTAAAATTTTCATGCATGTCCGATCAAATAATATCGGATGAACTGTCATGATCGGCTCTCGTAAGCTGTGTACTAACGATCCGATTTTCGTACGATCGCATCGTAAGCGATATTTTTCATCCGTGTGTACGTGTGCATTAGGCTTACATGACATTTAGGCAATTGAGTTAGATCTGAGAGAGTGAGAGCAAACAGCAAAAGCGCTTTGCTGTCACTCTAAATAGAGATTGTTTTGTGTGTAATCTGAGCTACTACTATGTATATGGCTCCATAAACAGTCTTTTTCAGCAATGTAGTGAAGATTAGCCTGTACAATATCATATTTATCTGACTAAAAATGAAAAATAAGTTATTTCTCTCACCATACACTCTAAACAGAAATTACCAAATGATGGTTTTATGGTAGTTTCATTTTTCAAGCTTCTATGTTTTGTTTTTAAAATGATCTTTTATTATATATAATTGTGTGTATATATATATATATATATATATATTTTTTTTTTTTACTTTTCGTATATGTATTGGTATATATAGTATGTCCCTACTAAGCTATGTCATCAGTCACGGCATGGACAACTAATTGAGTTCTATAAACAGTGAGCTTCTATCAGCAAAACTTCAGTGAGCTACGTTAGCCATGTGAAAAGGAAACTAGAGAGCTACACTTACCACATCCATATTATGCAATTTTATCCCTGACCAAAATACAGTAAAGAAACTCTATATAAAGTCACTATACATTCCCTTTAGTGTCTGCGATTAAAATTGGAACATGCATATTTCTGATTATCTCACAGATTTTATATGCACAAGCTGTTTCCAGTGTTGTGTAAATCCCCCGTCAGCACAGATATTTCTTGTTTTATGTGTGTTTGAAATATTCAGCTCCAATAAGCTGGAAATCAGGGATTTATTAACACTCCCGTTTTGTGAGATACATAATTTTAGATGTTTCCTTTGTCTTGCTGTTAGTGCACGGTGTGCTCTATGAGCAGGATCAATCAGACTAGGAACAATTACAAAGCTGTAATGTTTGATGTATTCCAGCGCTGCAGTGTCTCTGCAGAGTTACTGTACCGAGCTGGGGATTTGTTTGATTCTAATGGAGAAGTAAACAGACAGTTCCTCAGTTGTGTTATTATGGGTCATATACAAAACCTAGCAATGGTCTTGTTTTTAGCAGACATAATGAAAAATCAGAATAATCCCTAGAATTGCATATCAACAGCTGCATGCCTTAATATTATACAACTATATAACACAAGTAACAGAAAAGAAAGCGCACTATACTTACCATCTGACCGACATCGCCTGTTTCTCCCTTCTCACCTGGAGGTCCGGGCAAGCCCTATGGCAAACACAAACATACATAGTGTCATAGACTAAATGCACAGAATATGTTTTTGCAGAAATGTCACTTACTCAATTACATATTGTCAATATGTTACAAAGTGTTTTACAGAAAACCCTAATCCATATTAGTCTCTGCTTTATATCAGATTTTAATTTTCTCCATACCAACCCCAGGCAAAGAGTTTGTATCGGGGGAACTGAACGCAAGAACCCAGTTCTCTAATGCTACAGTGCTAACCATAGCATCGCCATTCATGGAACTGGAATGGTGGTTACAGTGTTGTGGTATACAGCTTAGCTACATGAAAGTTGTATATCATATGACAAAATCAGGATGTATATAGTAAATGCTAGTGAGGGACTTTCTTCAAAGTCAATTTCATTACATAAATTCTGCAAAGATAAACTAAAAATGAGACAGCAATGTCCCAAACTGACCCCTAATATGCTTATAAGAATTGAAAAGGTGACATTTTTTTTGTATTATTTTTTTTAAATGACCACCTTTGCAAACATTTCATTGACATCTTTTGCTTGTCTCAATTTGCCAAGACTCTGCATCCTTTGTTTATACGTCTGTAAACAAGTAATTATTTGCTGCCAATTGATAGAATATACGCTTATGTTTAACGCTGGGCTGCCCTATGAAATATATATTCCAAGGTTCTAGCTTTGGGTCCTAATTCACCATAAGGGCTCATGCACACAGGAGGTTTTAAACGCTGCTTTTATTGGCGTTTTGCATTTTTTGTTTCCCAAAACACCCCTCAATGTTAACCTATGTGTCCATGCAGACATAGATGTTTACAGGTAGGGGTGTTTAGAGCCAGAAAATAAAACCAGGTCCAGTGCATTTTGGAGAGGAGCGTTTCAGCGTATGCAACCTTAGACACATTTTTGATGCTGCTTTTTCCTCCCAGGAAATAAAAACATCCTGTGTGCATGGGGCCTAATGGTTTTAAGTTATCTCAGTGGATCGAAACCTGACCAGGGAAGGGAGGGCTGTACAGCAGAATTAATGTTTTATATTCACGAATACACATAACGTAGAGTTGGCAACCTCTTCAAATAATTTATAAGGGCAATTTGCTACTAAGCAGCTACTTCTAACTGAACAACAATAACAGTATCACAGAAGAGCACAACAGACTAAAGATACTGTGGTGACAAATTTATGCAACTGAAATGTTAACACTTTTGTTTTGCATTTGAAAATCTTCTCTTCAGTAATGGATAACACAGAAAGGTTAAAGCGGAGTTCCACCCAGTTAAAAGTCAACACCTACAAAAAGTGTAGCTGCTGACTTTTAACAATCGGACATTCACCTGTCCCAGGCTCCAGCGATGCGGTCACTCTTCTCCCCCTCCCCTTGACGGTGCCAGCATCACAAGAGTGGGCACCCGGCTTTGGCCTTGTGAATGGCCAGCATATCTTCTGGGACCTGTGACGTGTCCCAGAAGATCGCCGGGTGGGAAGGAAAGAAGGTGAACTTCCTTCAGGCTCCGTGGTGCTAGGAGAGGAAGTGGACCTGGAACCCTGTGAAAACAGGGTCCACGGTCCCCCCCCAAAAAAATGACATGCCAGTTGTGGCATGTCAGGGGGCCACCTTCCTTTAAAGCGGAAGTTCCACTTTTGGGAACTAAATGCAAGCTAAATGCAAAAACTTAAAAGGACACGTTTTTCTATTTTAGACGGCTACGGACATTTGCAACCTGCAAATCCTTCCTTGGAATTCAAGAACGGTAGGTAGCTTATTGATAAGTGTCCTACAGGTTGAGGAAAGGAAGGCAGACAGGCAGGAAATATATGGAAGAAAGTACTTATTGGAGCAGAGTGTAGATATTAAAGATTCATGGAACCTTGTCAGAATTTATTTTCCTTTACAGTAATCAGACATCATGGAGGTTACAATGAAATTCAGCCTCTTGTGTAATTAAAGCTCATAAAGATCTGTTAATTGATGATCAGCATTGTTAAGTCTGTGTAGTCAGCACCTTCTGCAGAATCAGTAAGAGGATGCAAAACCTTAAAGCTGCCATAAACACCTTAGAGTGCCAAGGTGGGTTTCCCTGAAGTTTGCTCTTATTGTCCGTAATGAATATCTCTATGTCTCTTGAAGACTGCTGCCCTGGTGAAGATTGGCCTAATTCCCTCTGCAGGAAAGTCTCTTTCTAAACTTCAAATCATAATCACCTGGAGCCCAACTGGGCCTGGTGGTCCAGGGAAACCCCTGGGACCTTCGTCACCTTTCTGACCGAACAAGCCTTGCTGTCCTCGGGGTCCAGGCTCTCCATCTGCTCCCTGGAAGGAAATTAGAACACAGAATTGATATTGTTAGAATCCATGGGCAACATCAACAGATAATTTAATGAATTGGATTTTACTCACCGATGGACCAGGCTGACCAATAGGTCCCTGAGGTCCTGCAGGTCCAGGTGGGCCCTGTGATAAAATAAAAAGGTCAATCAATTTGTTCTTTAAAAAGAAAAATGAAAAACACATTCATAGAGTTGAACCACGACTGTTACCTGCTCCCCTTTGTCACCCCTGTTTCCTTTCTGCCCTGGCTCTCCAATCTCACCCTGGAACAAAGAAACCACATACCATATTTATTTATACAATTTGTGACACCTATACCATATATTTATATACTATAATCCTGATTGCAGAATAGTGCTGTCATGGTTAAGTTAGAACAACTGTAGTTACGCTAAGGGTCCATGCACACTAGGCAGCAGAAATAATGGCAGAACTGCCAGCAGAAAAAGGCAGCATACAAAAACACCCCTATGGAGCATATTGTACACGCGGTTAGGTGTGCTTACGCGCATAAGCATTTTTCACAAAAACGCTAGAAAAAAATGTACACGTAAATGCTTGAATACCTAAACACGGTGTTTAGGTATGTCAAGCCTTTTTCTGCTGGAAAGTATCTCTCAAAAACGCACCTGTGGTTTTTTTTCAGCCTGTAAATGCCCAAATGTACATTGACACATAGGCTAACATACAGTTGCTTCTACAAGCTAAAAAATGCCACATGCTTGTATAAGCAGCATTTTTTATGCCCGGTGTGCATGAGGTCTAAAAGCAAATGTGATCACAATGGTTCAGTTTAAGTTCATTAACTATGATGACGAGAACTGAATCATGATCATTTGGTTCAATCAGTACATACACACTCTCTATTAAAATAAGTCTTTCTGGGGCTGGAAGCTGTACAGAGCAAGTTTGCTTTAAAGTATATGTCAGGGAAAACTAATTAAAAAAAAAAAAGTGCAGTGTCTCGGCAATACATGCACGTTTTCCCATGTTTTATCCTTATACCTTGCAAGTACAGAAATATAATGTGCCTGTTGATATGCCAGAAATGCACTCAGCTGCTAAGTCCTGTTCTGGGTTTCAGCCTAGGTTCACATTGGTACAATTTGCCATGTCATATTGCATGCCAAATCAGTGGGAATTGCCGGCAATGGCACCGTCTGAACCAGTGCTGCGCCGCATCGATTCCCAAAAGTAGCTTCTGTACTACTTTTACTGACTTCGGGTGTGATTTCAATAGACATCTGTGCAGGAACCTGCACAGATGTCTCTGAAATCGCCTCCAAAGTCGGACTGACAGGTGAGTATGAAATCATGCGAGTTCAGCTGAGCTCACCAGATTTTAATCCCACAGCAGTGGGAACCTAGGCGAAAACGCACAGCATTTTTGTGGACTAAATAGTGTAAGCCTTGTCCAGCTCTCTTTGGCTAAACTACTCAAACTCTTCCATTCTCCTCATCTCTACAACATAGACACTAACTATTCTGTAGTTAGTCTAAGATAAGACATTTGAAGACTAATTAGACTCACAGGAAGTGTGTACAGAACAACATTTCTGACATGATTAACAGGTTTTTTTTTTTTCACTTCGAACAGATATATTAAAATACTTTTAATATTATATTTAACAGAACAAATGGGAGCAAAAGTAGAAGTTAATTGTTAAGGTACACCTTTTTTAATTCTTTATTTATGGCTTTGCATATTACAAGCATTATGCCGATCTTATGGCACACAAGGCACAATAACCCAGTTGCAACCAGCCATTAAGTACAACATTTTGAGAAAATTAAAACAAAAACACAAAGATCAAAGCTGAGTAGAAAAAAATGAAAGAGAATATCATAACACTCAACTTGAGTCACATATCCAGAAATAATGCTCAGTCAGACAAGCCTGGCTCAACCCAGGTCCAGTTAGGGTGCACGTAAAGTAAACTTTACAAACACTTTTTATTAGCTTGTGGTTGTTTCACACCAAATCTACTGGCATTTACTGAATTCTTTCCCAATCAGCTGACAGTGAATACATAGAAACTTGCTCCAAGAGCGTATTCATCTTTCTTTTTACCTTATCTCCATCTTCTCCTGGAGGACCAACTGGTCCTGCTGGGCCTGGGAGACCAACAGGACCTTGGATACCATCACGTCCAGCTGGCCCCTGGGGACCTTTTTCTCCCTGAAGTTACAAAAGACACATTTGAGGAAATCAGGCACTAACAATAAGGAAAGGAAACCATTACACTAATAAAACAAACACACTTATAACAATTACAGAGGGTCCCCTGTGGGACATCCATCCAAACCAGACACAGGTAGCTAGGGCCATCACACAAACTATTTCTTATGCATAATATGTGTTTGTCTACAGTTCCCTTTCATGGCTGGAGTTATTTCCTATACACTTTATTGTAGAAAATATTTTGTCTATGGCATGACTGATATAAATCTTAGCAGACATTTCTGCTGTTTGGATCCACCTAGAAATAGTGTATGAATATACTAATCGAGGAGGTTGTAATGCTGAACCAGACATCTTGTTTTCTCTAAAAATAACAATTACAATAAACAATCTAAACTGAAAAAAAAAAAAGAAATCCTGACTTGAAATCTGAGCCACTCATTATCACTAATGAAGTAAAGAGCCTATTAGTGGCCATTGCGTGCTGGACTGTTTAAGCTATGAGCCATGCGCCGCTGAATAGCTCTGCCATATTATGAATCCAGTGAGCCAACCATAAATAACTATAAATAAAACAAATGGCTCTTTTCATCTGACATGAAGTGTAGTTTGAACTCCCCACAGCCATGGCCCTTATAAAGTTGTTCTTCTAGCCCTGGGTCTGACATCTTTTAATATGACGAAGCAAGCGAAAATAAAAACTCCCAGCCATTAAAAGGGCCCCTTTAATAACCAGAATCAATCAACAGTAATGTCCCGATTGGACCGGAACGTGTCACTGTCTCATCACAATAAGGAACAGATCATGCAGCCGTTAAAATGTATCATGCCACAGGGCTTCATCAGGTCTCCCTGCTGACACAGGCCAGTAATGTCTCCCTGCAAATAACAAAATGCAATCTGGTTTGCTTGTGATAGAATTCAAAGTTCGGGTCACACAAGAGTCAAGATTGAGGCCTGGACCGATAAATGAGGCATGTTTAATCACCACACTACCACCCCCTCCACCAAACTTGACCAATGTCAGATAACACCAGGGAGACTGATGAAGAGAAGATCTGTATCATTAATCTATTAGCAGAAAAGATGTGAGCATGGACAGCTGCCAGTTCCAGCACTAAGGTCTAGACTTCCAGACTGGGCTTGAACAAGTCACACTTTAGAAGCAGATCAAATTGTAAATTTGTGATTATCCACACTCCATTTTATTTCTCATCATTCAAATTTTATTTTCGTTTAGTTTTCATCACTATAAACATGCAGCTGACCAAAAATTATGATGAAAATATTTTCATAGACCAAATTAACACTGGTTACCACCCTAACATGCTTTAGACACTTGGAGCTGAAATGGGGATTTTATGGCTGTGTACAGGAGTTGAAGGGTGAAAGCAAAGTAGGGGTAAAACTCATTCTTAGGTCAGTGAATAGGCTGCTGGCAAGGAATTGACATGTACTGTGACATAATGAAGTAGAGCATGATCCCCTCCCTTCAGAGACTGGGCCCCAGAGCAGTATTCCAACATGATAACGACCCCAAACACACCTCCAAGATGACCACTGCCTTGCTAAAGAAGCTGAAGGTAAAGGTAATGGACTGGTCAAGCATGTCCCCAGACCTAAACCCTATTGAGCATCTGCAGAGAATCCTCAAATGGAAGGTGGGGGGGGGGGCACAAGGTCTCCAACATCCACCAGCTCCATGATGTCATCATGGAAGAG
>BLSH010248633.1:424044-447201 GCA_018402905.1 Glandirana rugosa | reverse complement strand
ACATCTGTCATACATCTACTGTTTTTCTGTTTAGTCTCGAGACACACCTCAGAAATGTGACCCATAACATACGTCGAGTATTTTGTAAAACGAGTCGAGTAACATGTGTTCAATGTTAGAGGGCAGCTCCTCTTTCACCTGGAGATCCCTAGAACATAAACACAGTTCATATCATTGACAAACTTTCAGAGATAGCATGTAACTGATCACTGGTGGAGTGCTCAATCTGAAAATTTTATATTTACAAAGACAAACAAATATATATATTTATATACACACACACACACACACACACACACATATCATACACTGCATATATATTATTATTCCAAAACTGATGTGAGGAATGTGAAGTATTTAATGGGGTGATCTAAGGGTCAATTAATATACTTTTGCATCAGATGGGAGATTGTAACTTGTGTACAATGAGCTGAGCAAAATGTTTTATGAGCTGCATACAATACCCAGTGTAAAGACTCCACACAGAGCTCTGATTTGTCTTTTTGTCATCTACATACTGTCTACATTCTGTCTGCTTCCCTCCCTCTGGGGTTTAAGCTGCAGATTGGCATTGGGTGCTGGTATTAGGTCTGTGGTCTACCAGAACACACAGATCCTTCACCATTGATTGACCCAGTTTAACGCTCCTTAATGAGTAGGTGCAAAGAGCACCATATTGTGGAAGGCAGTGTACTTTTTTTAATCTGAATGTGTGTTTTAAAAAAGCTGTGAGGGCGCAGTGCACTACCCACCATAATATGGTGCCTGCACTGTGCGCAGTAAGGCTGGGAGCTATTGCTGTCTCCTTATGTGATTTGCAGGTCAGCCCCTGGGCAGACTAATGGGAGTGGGACTGAGTCCGTGTCAGTGGAAAAAAGGTCACTGACTGCCGTTATATCAGCCTCTGGGTGGTGAGCGGTCTGTGGAGAAGCTGAGGGAGCTGCGGGCACCAGACAGATGCTGATTTGATCCAGACTTCATGACTGTCCTCAGGTGCTTGCAGCCGCAGTGCAAGCACTCCATGGTGTGTGTCTTCTTTACAGCTGAGCCTCCAGCCAGGCCAGGCTCTTCCCACTGTACACCACCAGGTGCCAAAAGTAGAGCACGGTATGCAGTATTTAAGGGGCATTGCAGGCAGAGTTCACTCCACCTGTCACACCCAGCCTGGCAAATTGCTGCACACAGTGCATAGCTGCAGTGTGCATCATTCTACCTGTTAACTGTTTTCACTAACTGTTGCTGAGTAGCATGAAAGTGCTGGGCACTTGGGCAGAACAATATGGTGGAGTTTGGACCCCCCTAACCCCCTAGTAGAGCGGAGGGGAAAGAACTTTGTTCTGAGGTTCGAAGGCTGGACAGGGTCATGTCTAGCATCAGGCCCAGGTACTCCAATCTGTGAGACAGGTCCAGTGATGACTTCCTCATAGTGATGATCCATCCAATGGACTGCAGAGTCAGCACTGTCAGCTGTATTTTGGCTGCCAGAGATAGGGTGAAGCGATCCTTTAATGGGAGTTTCTTTAGGTAACCCTCAACATAAACAAAGTGATGTAGAGGAAACATGGTGATGTGCAAGTAAGCATTATGAACTGAAGCCAGAAACTCTACTGGAGGGAGAGAGGCAATCACTAACTTGGCAGATTCCATGAAGGAACAAGATGAGGGAGTTCAGATTCAGTATGGGCCCCCATTTGGTTTAGAAACCATAAAAAAAATGTCCCCACAAGAGCTGCTAGATCCGGCCACTGAAACAGGAAGATAGGAAGGGGCTCAGAGAAGAGAGGATGCATAACTAGTTTGTAGCTCTTGGAAATGACACTCCAGACCAAGGCATTTGAAATTTTCTGGGACCAGAAGGCTGACAAAAAAATCCCCCTACTCTAAGAAGTGGGTGCGTTCCATCATTAAGAAGAAGCCCTGGAATCAGCCTTGTCTAGTTTGAAGGACCATGTATTCTTAAGATAGTATGTTCCCACCTTAGATTAATACCTGGAAGATGGAGAAGGATGACCTCAAAAGTAGAAAACCTACTGGTGGAGGTGCAACCCTTCTTTTTCTGTGGGAGCACATGTCCAAAGAAGTACCAAAAAGGTATTCGCCTTCTAAGGGTAACCGCTCAAGGCACTTCTTGCACGGGAGCTCAGCTAACCAGCATTAAAGCCAAAGAATCTTGCACATGTGGATACAGAGAAGACTCATCCTGGAAATCTGGTGAAGTGTGTCCACCAGGCTGTTCACACAGTAGCATAAGGCTGTAAGTAAAGGGTCTGACTGTGGACTGAGGCATCCGTTAGAATGCAATTAAGATCTCAGACCATACGTTTAGTCCAAACAGCAGCGGTCTGGCAGCCTACCATAGAAACAACCACAGACTGCATGGAGGGGGCCACAAAAGAAAAAAGGAATTGAACAAAAGCCACTAACCTCTTGTTCACTGGGTTCTCGAACATGGTATTGTCCTTCTTAGGGGCCATGAGGGTCTTGTCAAGACAAGAAATGGCATGATCTACCACAGAAACTGCTCACTTTCGGAGGAAACTTTTAGAAATAGGATATTGTAAAGTGAAGCATTTTGGAAATCTTCTCCGGATAAGGCCAGTCCCCATGCAGGACAGGCTCCATCAGTGAGTGGACCTGTAGGTTCTAGCTAGTGTTAGCAGTTTAAGGAACCCCATGCTGGATAACTTTGGGTGAGCAGACTTAGGATGCTCTAATGCTAAGCAGGACTGTAAAGCATCAGTAAGGGTAGCTATGGTATTCTTAAGCTTGGATAAAATCTCCATCACATGCGTGTCATCCTGATCGGATTCCTCAGAAGGAAAGGGATCATCCTAAAATACCACCTCCTTCTCAGGTAATGTGTCTTACACAGTCAAAGATTCAGCAGGAGAGGCCCGAAGGGGCTATCAGTACCTGGATCTGAACCCAAGACCTCTGCTGTATCTGGTAGTAACTTTTCTTGCTGAGCTATGTGGGATACTGGACAGCTCCCTACCTGATCCCTTGAACAAACTTATTTTCTGCCTTGTTTCTGGTGAACCTCCCCACGAACTGCATATTTTAGCCATACCTTTGCACTTCCTGTCTGACAGATTATTGTGCTCTTCTCCAGGCAATATCTTGCTTGTTACGCTCCTGCTGCCGCCCGAACTTTGGTTTGTTCCTCGACTGTGCTTCCAATAAATTCCAACCTGCAACCATTTGTTACCAACCTTTGGCTCGTTCCTTGACTACGCTTCAGCTTGATCCCAACCTACAACCACATATTACCTTTGGCTTGTTTACCAACTATGCTTCTGCTTGATCCCTATCTGCTACCGAACCCTGGCTTGCTCACCTCCTGGAGGGGGGGGGGCATCCTGAAAACCATGACCTGGCACTAGCACGCAGTGAAACCTATCTCCACCTATCTATCGATCTCAGAAGCTCTGGAGGGGACTGATTAGTGCTTGGACCTGCACCACAGGTAATTTTGTGTCATCCCCCCAAGGAAATCTGCTTGTGTATTTATTCTGATGGTTTTTGTGTGAGCTTTTCCACTGCTATAGCCGCTGGCCTGTGAGAATGACCCTTGATCTTAACAGAGGCATAGTTGTGATCCCTGCTATTAATGAGGCCTGAGATTCTGCCAATGAAATCTGACACTGTGGCAGAAAATTAATTTGTGGATATAAAGGAGGAAGCTGGTATGGTAAACAGACAACCAGAATGGCTAAAGGAAGCTTTCCCCAGAGGGAAACCCATGCCTTTTGCTGCTGTGAAGTTGGAGGGGAAGGTCTTTGTGTCAAGCACTGTAGGCAACACAGAAAGACCATTGTTCTGTGCCACTGGAATAGAGCTAGGAGCTTTTTCTGCTTGGAAAGAGGAAAAAGCAGGCAACCTATTCAAGAATAAGGCAGTGCAGTTACAGCAAGTGCCAGGACAATGCAGTAAGCTTGAAGATGCACTAGGGCACTAGCAGAGCAAGGTTGCACAATAGCACCAATTAACAAGTGCCAATGCAGGTAAATGGTGCCATTTTTAAAATTAAACTGGCACTCCCAGCCCAGTGCTGTGATCACCACAGGGATGGTTGCTGGCAACCACACACTAAAGTATAGGGCAAACCACAGCCTTGGACCTGTAGAGCAGTGTTTCTCAACTCCAGTCCTCAAGGCACACCAACAGGTCATGTTTTCATTATTTCTCTCAGATGAAATGGCTGTGGTAATTACTAAGGCAGTGAAACAGATCAAATCACATGTGCAAAATAATGGAGAGCCTGAAAACATGACCTGTTGGTGTGCCTTGAGGACTGGAGTTGAGAAACACTGATGTAGAGTACCCTGCATCTCACTCCACACTTTGCACTATGAGCCAAGGGGGCAGCTATAGCAGGATCCAGTGTAACCCAGCAACATTATAGGCTCAGTTTCTTCAATCTGGTGGGGGTCAAGGTCCACTTAAACAGAACAGAGGAGTCAACCAATCCAGAAGCTGCAGAAGGAACCACTTTTAGTGCAGCCAGGAAGCTTGATAGAAGAATCATTTGAGAAATAATAAAACTCAAAAAGAAAGAGGTAAGCTTCTCTCAGCAGATGGAAGAAGTACATCACCCTAGAACGTTAGCAAAAAGTTCCCTGCTAATAGGAAGTAAAAACAGTCACAAAGAGATGACAGGGAGAAGTAGTACAAGGAACCAATCAATTGCTGATGAGACGCATGTTGATGGAAGAAAAGAGCAGATTGACAAAAAGATGAGCTTATCACTGTTCTGCTTCTCCTTTAAACTGTCCAGTCACAGGCTGAGATGGGTACATGACAGCCTGGGCTCAGAGGAAGTTGGTTGAATGATGTTAGTCATGAAACTGAGGACATCTATTAGCAAATAAAAGGTACTGTGGTTATGTTGTCTGAGGTAATCATCTTTATCTTGTCATTTTTGGCTGGAGTTCTGATTTAATGCATACATAAAAATGGACCTTCATTGGGAAGGAATGCCTTTCCATTTTTCAGGTACAGAACACAATGGAAAAATAACAATTGCCCAAAATAGGCTGCCATTTATTCAATTCCACACAAGTCCAAAACTGTTTGGCTGCAAATAAAACAACAGTTTTGGTGTTAGTCCTGACAGGATTTCCAATTTGACTCATAAAGAGAACTTAAAATACAAACAAGCCACTGGATTTCTCTGAGCTTACAAAAAAGAGCATGTTTCCTAGAATGCATTTGTCAGTGTCTTATAAAGCACTCACCCCAAAGACTTCTCACAAATTTCCACTTTTTATCTGTGAATTTATTTATCTGCAATGCAAACCAGTTACATCTTTTGTTTTTACATTTCATTAAACGCTGAGGTGCTGGGAAGATTACTGATAATGTTATAATGTGCTTTTCCCCGACTGCATCAAATTATACGCCATACAGGCCAATAATTGTCTATGCAACATGTTTCACACACACAGCTACTTTATGTGGCAAATGTTAGGAATAAAAATGATTCCTACTGAAGAACTGTGTTCAAGAAAAAAACATGAGAATCATTCCCAATAAATTGTCCTTGTATGTGAATAATCAATACTTACAGCAGGGCCAGGAGGTCCTGGGGGCCCTTCATTGCCTTTCAGTCCAGGAGCACCCTATAAAAAAAAAAAGAAACTGAAATTAACTTTTCAGGCATAACACGCTTCTGCTTAGAGGCTCCTGAAAATGCATTTCCACTCATATAATCTGTAATTAGACCAGAATATATTTGTTTTTCCATTCTCCTGAAATACATTAAATGTTTAACCTAAACTAACCAAGGACAGCTATACAGCTCTGCTTATGTCAACCTGCCAGTATACTCACAACTGGGCCTGGAAGACCGCGTTCTCCAGTGAATCCTCTTAAACCGGGTGGTCCATCTTTACCAGGCACACCAGCAGGGCCAGGATCTCCCTAAAAATTGAAAAGCAACAGGTTAGACATTGAGGTGGACACAAAAATAGCCATCAATGCATGGCTTTTTTTTAAGGTTTAGTTAAAATGCTTATGGAGCATAAATCAAATACATACTATAGTGAATTGTTGCTGTGCTACACCAAAATAACAAACATTTGTGGCATAGTGTGGCATGGGAACATGAATATATGTATTTATTAATAGCCTTGATGTATAGATTTCTTGACTCCTCTTTAGTGAATTGTGATAAAAAAAAAAAATAACATTTACTTGTTCATTTAGCCACTTGCTATCCATAGGCCATGTAAAATAGCTTGGCATTCAAGTGGTCAGAACAAGTTCATGGCTGCAGCCACGAGCCTGGTACTGTTTCTTTCATCTGGCCCCCGGCTTTTCAGTAAGAGTGATCTGGGCAGACACTGTAGTGAATTATATCAAAATGACGAGGAGTTCAGGTTACTTCCATTTGCTTTTAATAAACCCAGAAGCGGTGAACATTTAGTCACTTCCAGGTTTAGAGCTGTCATTCCCTGGTTACTGTGGCTGGGGATGAAGCTAATCAAGCAGGTCGTGGTTGATTAGCTGCAGTGGCTCAAACCGAAGATCTGGATAAAGTGCCATCATCCCTTTACATAAGCACAAGAAGCCAATTCCCTCCATGGGTGGGACTGTAAGAGTGCAAATAGAGCAACAGCTGATTTTCTTGCAGCAATCAAATTTGAGTAATCGGGCATGTTGGAATTTTTTTTTGAAAAACCAACGATTTTCTAATCAAAGATGGGAGAATCATGGGGAAAAATGTAAAAGAAAAGGGAATGCACATGAGGGCAAGAAAAGAAAGTTCCCAAAAAGAAAAGAAGATTCCCGGCCACAAAAATTATTTTCTGTGGCAACATGAGGTGAAATTGAAGGCTTGGTTGGTCGAATTTCGAAAATCAATGGTGGCATCATCAAATCACAAAGCGCACAAAATTTCTGATTTTGAAAAGAAAATTTGTTTTCGAAATTTTACCATATATGGCCTGCCTAAGAATCCAAAACTCACCTTAGATCCTTCCTTTCCTGCCAGACCAGGTAGACCTTGCTCACCAGGAGGTCCAGGAGGCCCAGGATGACCTCTTTCGCCCATGGGACCAGTCTCTCCAGTTGGACCCTTGAAAGAGCCACAAAGAGAAAAAAAAAGTAGAATCACACATCCAATAAGCCAGAAGTTACAAACGGAAACGGCCAAGTAATACCTTTCTCAAAGACAGCTAAAAAGAGCTATATGTACATGATTCTGTGTACTGTACAACGTGTTCTTAAAATAGTAAACACAAGCTTTATTTTTTTAATTAATCCAGCTACATTCTTATATTCTGCAATCAAAAAGGGATATTTCAGCTATGCATAGTTGCTGGCTTGTCAAATCTTACAGTATTTCCAGTAATGAGATCTCCCCAACCAGGCTTTACAAAATTAAATAGTGTAATTTTCCTGGTGGATGTAAACTACTGTGGAGAAACCTGGCTATTTTGGGAAGGTAAGAGACACAAAATACTGGGGGGCAATCTTGCCACTGTGAAAAGGGCAGAGAAACGATACAAACTACCTTGGGGGAAATTCAACACTCTTAGGGGTGGAGGCACAAACTACAGTGGGAGAATCTCAGCGCTGTGGGCGTAGAGGAGACACAAATCACCACATGGAAATCTCAGCAGAAGGGCCAGTTCACACCACATGCAGTCCAGTCTTTCTGCATCAGAAAAGCTCGGATAGTAGGCTATATGGTTTTCAATGGCATAGTTCACACCAGTGTGGTCAGTTCCAGAAAAAAAAAAGTAGAACATGCTGCATTTTTTTGCACTGGACTGTACTGGAAAGCAGTAAAATGCAGCAAAAATGCACCAGAACACACCAGAAACACACTGGAACACACATGTCCTTATTTAAGATTAAGAAAAAAGAGGGGGGAAAAATCCACTGGACCGCATCAAAAACGCACTGGAATGTGTCAAAAATGTGCATGCAGAAAAGGCAGAGACACAAACAACCACAGGAAAATCTCTGCATTCTGTGAGGGGCAGAGACACAAACTACCGCAGAAAAATCTCTGCATTGTATGAGGGGCAGAGACACAATCTACCGCAGAAAAATCTCTGCATTGTATGAGGGGCAGAGACACAAACTACCGCAGAAAAATCTCTGCATTGTATGAGGGGCAGAGACACAAACTACCACAGAAAAATCTCTGCATTGCATGAGGGGCAGAGACACAAACTACCGCAGAAAAATCTCTGCATTGTATGAGGGGCAGAGACACAAACTACCGCAGAAAAATCTCTGCATTGTATGAGGGGAAGAGACACAAACTACCGCAGAAAAATCTCTGCATTGTATGAGGGGCAGAGACACAAACTACCGCAGAAAAATCTATGCATTGTATGAGGGGCAGAGACACAAACTACCGCAGAAAAATCTCTGCATTGTATGAGGGGCAGAGACACAAACTACCGCAGAAAAATCTCTGCATTGTATGAGGGGCAGAGACACAAACTACCGCAGAAAAATCTCTGCATTGTATGAGGGGCAGAGAGAAAAACTACCGCAGAAAAATTTCCACATTGTGTATGGGGCAGAGACACAAACTACCGCAGAAAAATCTCTACATTGTGTGAGGGGCAGAGATGTAAACTGCTGTGGAGAAATCTCATTACTGTAGAAGTGTAGGCACAAACCACAGAGAAATGTTAACATTGAAGATTGTGACATATAGGAATCTGGAAGCAATTAAAAAAAAAAAAACATTGACCTCTCAGAACTGATATATTAAGGAAAAATTACTTACTCTAACCTACAACATCATATTTATGATTAAAAGAAACTGATATATTTGTAATTTTCTAAATTTACTGACAGAGTTGGCAAGTAGCAGATCAAGTCATATGATAAGCTTCTATCTATTAGAATGAATTCATTCTCTGTCTACTCATTAATATTACAGAGAGAACCTGGGAACAATTAAACACGCAACTACAGAATTACATCTGATCGGAGTCTAACTTGAAGAGACCAGGGAGCTGGCTGATGATCACACAATGTCCCCTCTGAACAAAGTTCTATGAAATCACAGTAATGTTTTATCCTTCTACTATCAAACAGTTGCCTTCTTCCCGTGGCTAATTAAAGATTCACAAAGAGCTGACTTACCTGCGGGCCAACAACACCAGGGGGACCTGGGGGACCGGTTTTTCCTTGGAAGCCCTGGTGGTAGGAAGAAAGAAGGTGAGTCTGGGCAGAGAAGTAAGGAGGACATCAGTTTAACTCACCAAGTCGATGAGACCCTAAAAAGGCACTAAAGCCTGATGTATAGAGCAGAGGTAGAGCAGACAAACATGTCAGGAAAGAAAGACAGGTGGAGAAACAGAGACATGCTGCACCATGCTTATTAGAAGACTTTTTCTGCTACGTTTTACCTGATGGGGAGAGAAATCGCTGTTGTTAAAGCAGCACCAGTTGAAATCCTGGACACCTGAGTCAGAGGCGTACTTACCGCAAACACTTTATGGTAGTGGGAAAGAATGATTCAGCTGCCAGCACAGCTGTTTTAATCTGATACAGAAAAATATGTACATATGCTCTCATGACAACTTCTATAACATCAGGTGCTGGTCAGTTGGTCAGCCTAATGTACATATTAAAGTATGGGTTATGCTGCTCCCAAGTCATAAATCAGGTTACCCTCAAGGAAGATCGGGGCTTGAATGCCAGCAGGGGTAGCCATGCTCCACAAGCCCAAAGGAAAATACCTGCTGCACAAAAAATTCAAATGCTGGTAACTTTTTTTTTTTCCAGACAACACAAACAGAATTCCCCGTCCAAAACCGCCTCCTCCTCTCATCCACAAGGCTGGGCTGGGGTACCCAAACCAAATTAGAGATTAGGAAGAGACTTGCTGGGTTTTTTTAACAGTACTTTTTAGTGACTGTTATCCTTAGAACTTATCCCAGTAATGTAAGAACTGAGTAAATTGTGGGTAATGATGAAACTGCTAATTTCAGGAGTAGTAACATACGCTGATAAATTGAATTGAGTTCTTAAATAAGCTTTGAACTTCCAATCGTAGTGTGATAGATTAAAAAAAATTGAATTTCTTACAGCACACATGGCCTCTGATCAATGGTATGTTCCTGACTGCTCAGTTTAATCAGAAAAAAATATGTTTTATAAGAAAACATATTTTTTCCAAGACAATGAGAAGAACAGAGAATGGTAATAATTGTGACAAACACAAATAGGCATACCTCGTTCTACGCCGACATACAGGGCTGCGTATGAGCACAAACACAAGACAAAGCCATACAGAGTGGGTGCGATACAGCCTCAGCCATCCGACCACAGGTGCCAATAAAGGATCTTTTTCTCAATTGGCCAGTGCTTAAAATTCTGAAACAGCATGTTACTAAAAATGCCAGAGGTTTGAATTTAAATAACCAATTTTCCACTGACAGCAGTGTGAGGACATTGTGCATTGCAAGCATGATGTATGTAATGCAATATGGTGATGTACCACGAGTCATGTACAGCAGATTGTATAGCAAAGTTTCCATGTAAAATTGTTCTCTAGAAGGAGGCTGTTCAGTTATTTACACTGCTAAGTTCAATAACTTCTAAAGGAGAGCTGAAGTCTGTCAGAGTCCTTATCTGAAATGAGAAATGTAGCAGCAGGCTGGCGGCTAGGAGAAGAGATCCCAGAGATATTCATATATATGAATAGGTGAGTGTGGCAACACCCTTCTTACTAGCAATTCTGTCTCAGCACTGCAGATTTCACAGGCTTTAGACCACAGACAGCCCCCGAATGTGCTTTAGTAGTTTATAAAGTGAGAACTCAAAATCACAGAACAGCACCCTTATGAAAATGAAAAGCTTCATAGAGCAGGAACTGAGCATTCAATGAAAAAAACAAGCATAGCATGCTCCACCCCTCCTGAACTTCTGTAAATGGTCATTGAGGCAACCTACACATTCATGGACCAATAAGGAGGTTCAGAAGGCAGCAGAATCATTCCAAAGCATGACCTATATCTTTGGATCTACTAATACTTTGACAAGCGGTTTCTGCTGAAGGTAACATCTGCCTATGCCATTTTTTTCATTAGTTGCTCAGTTGTAATAATCCATCTTTGTGGCAGGTTCACTTTAGGCAGGGAAAACATACATCAGTGTATTTTCACTTGGAAATTCTAATTTGCAAGAACAGAAAGTTTGCAGAAGCCAGTCATCTGATGAATCAGAGAACATCCAAATCCCAACAGCCACATTCACTCAGGCAAGCCATGTAATGTTTGTTCTAATGCTGGAAATTCCATCTACATCAAAATATTAAATTATAGGTGAAATCAACATGACATTTGTGCTGGTGCTAGCAAATTAAATTACACTGTGATAATTGTGAGGTCACGTGTCTCCCTCTTTACACCCATATGTGCCCACTAGTGGACCATACTGTGCCACATTTACCAAAGTATCTGACACTGGAACCGTCCACCTTGCCTACAGCAAATAATGATGTACAAACCTGCTGGACAACAGTTTGAACCCGATTAGTGCTGCAGGTCAACACAGACAGGTCTTGCTGCCAATACTGTGATAAATGAGATCCACGTTGCCAGGATAAGACTGAAGAAAGTTTTCACTGTATTCACTGGCAGAAGGCCTTACATCTTCTGTTAATGGATACAGAGATTTTCTTGCACCAAGTACACTGATAACTAGTTGATTGTGTCTGGATATGGCCCTCATGAAGCATCATTACTCTGACCCAGCCAGAATAAGCAGGGGGATTGCTTTAGACCCCTCCATGTAGCCGAACAGACACCAACCGAAAGGTAAAAGCATGGCGACATCTCCTCGTCTACAGGGAATGGTCAAGAGTAATCACGCATCCAACTGATGTCAGACGTAAGGATGCACTCCACCGTCCCCGTCTACTCACAGTTTCACCTCTCTGTCCAGGGTGGCCAGGAAGTCCATCTTTCCCTGGTGGACCCTAAAAAGAATAATTAATATCATCAGTCTCCATTATAAAATATTATTTAGCAACATGAATTGGTCTACAGAGCTGAAGAAAGAGGATGATATAAACATACAGTATAAGTGGATTCAGATAAAGAAGAGTAAATTGCTAGCTGCTGATCAGGAGTTGTTGGGGTGAACCACGAGTCACCTTTTTCATTACATGTCTGGCAATTATCACACAGTGGCCTATCAACTGGATTTGCCTCGTGCATAGGGAACTTTACTTCAGATTTACCAAGCAGACATTAGCATTATTTTCATAGTTGCACTCAGTTAATCTCAGCATAAATTTCATTGACTGCTTTGGAAAACATCTTAGTTTTCTTTCCTTAAAGCGTAACTCTGACCAGGTTATGATTATTTAAATATTTACAGATTCTCAATAAGCAGCAAATACGCGTTAAGAGAATACCTCACATACCTCTGTAGCTGCAGGCACTGTGGAGCAATGTATCTTCAAATTTCACAGCAGAAGTACTGAAGTCATTATAATCCTTCTCTCAGCAGTAAATCAACCCTATTTCCCCCTCCCAGCTGTGACACAGCAGCCTTCCAGCTTTCTAATCTCTAATCAAAAACACAGAGTAGGTACTCTGGGAGAGGGAAGCAAAGTTCTGAGGTCAGATTTGGGCAACTTCGGGGTTTCACTTGTGAACTGGAAACTGGAAAGGGTTCAGAGAAGGGCAACAAAGCTAATTAAGGAATTGGAGGACCTTAGTTATGAGGAAAGATTACAAGCACTGAACGTATTCTCTCTGGAGAAGAGACGCTTGAGAGGGGATATAATTTCAATGTACAAATACTGTACTGGTGACCCCACAATAGGGACAAAACTATTCAGCGCAAGGGAGTACACAAAGACACGCAGCCATTCACTAAAACTAGAAGAAAGGTGGTTTAACCATAAACTATGTAGAGGGTTCTTTACGGTAAGAGCAGTGAGGATGTAGAATTCTCTTCCACAAGCATTGGTTTCTGCTGGGAGTATAGATAATTAAAAAAAAACTATTAGATGTGCACCTAAGGGACCACAACATTGAAGGATATACAATGTAATACTGACATAAAAACACACACACAGTTTGGACTTGATGGACTTGTGTCTTTTTTCAACCTCGCTGACTATGTAACTAATGGATGAATGCCTCCACAGTGCCTGCAGCTACAGAAGTCAGTGAGAACACGTTTAAAGTTCATTTATTGCCTGTTGATACTTGAATGTTCATTGCCTGGCCAAAGGCTCACTTTAAGCTCCATTTCGGACACCCAAAAATAAAGTTACAATTTCTGATCAATTCGCTGCGATGAAGTTTAAATTATTTTTAAGGAATAATTTTCCTACATACCACAAATGCTTTTGCATACTACATTGTAGTAACTTGCCATTTCAAGAAATGCTTCTGAACAGGATTGCTAGTATGGCAGAGGTATGTAAACTGTGGCTAGGAGTAGACAATGTATGGCGTTGTAGCTAGTGATACGGTAGGTGAAGAGCAATCTCAAAAGAAACATGGCTGCCCCGTGTAATAACTTCAGAAGAGCTGCCAGTCAAGAAGAGAGGACATGGATGGATGGATACTCAGCAAGACATGCTCTTTCTCATTCCTGTTAATAAGATGTCAAACTCCTGTGCATTGTTTGGTCTACAAGGGAGTCATTTGAAGGTTCAATGGCCCTTATGAAGGGGCCAACATTTTGCTGTAGAGTACAATATTATGGCACTCACCCATATAAGACATATTATTTCAGCTATGTTGAGTATTCTGCTTTTAATATATGCAGGTAATGCCCTGCACAAGTTCACAGTCAATGTTAAAGAAGAAAATGGTTTACTTACAGGGGGGCCCTTCGGTCCAGGAAATCCAGTGGGTCCTTGAGGTCCGGGTGGTCCCTGTGATAACATGGGATTAGAGTTAGATCGGAACTAAATTATTTTACCAGTTTCAACAAAAAAGAAATGTCTCTGGTTGTTACATGCACTTGCAGTGCTATTTTTTAAAGCCGAAACTAGTCACAGGCAAGCTATTGTTGTACCAAACTACAGACAATGCATTATGGCAGAACATGCCGAGCAATATACAAGATTGTTGTCAGTTTGTTGGCAGTTATAAGCTGGACTCATAAGCAAATAAAATCACTCTAAAGCATGGTTTTGTCTTGCACAATGTAGCAGCCATTTAGAAGCATGGTAGGGCAATGGAAAAAATATGTTAATGCAAAAATATATACTATGCAAAACTCAGCCTCTTCGCCATTGGCATAAATGTTTCCAATTGGAGCTCAAATTGCACATTCTAATTTATTTAAAACATGTTCTGACAGCACAAAAAGCAGATAATCAGCATTGTTATGCTTTCCCATGGCACCATGCTGCCATGGCAAATGCCAGATCTACACTACATCTGGCATGTTTATAAGTTCTAACCGGCCTGACAGATTGACCGGACAGAGCCATGCAGTTGGGGGTTCTACCTTCCCTTAATAAAGTGCTACAAAATGGCTTCTCTGGTGCCGCCCCCTTTGCTTTCAGGCTCTTGCCATTATCCAGGCCACATATTACTTATGAACAGATAGCTTTGGGGGCCTGTCATCAAATTGGGGGGTAGAAGTCATGGCTCTCTTCTTTGTTCCATCTTGTATTAATGATACACATATAACATTGCATGACATTTCATATTACCATGTGCACCAGGCACTGTTTCACGAGCATGCAATTCAATGACCAATGGTGTAGCAAAAGAATGCTTTGATACTTTTTTATTAATGAAGTCCAAATGCCAAGGAAAGTGCAGGTCTTTAGAACCCCTAAATTCATTATGTTTGGTTGCACCATTGTTCTGGAGCCTGCAATTGTTGGTGTGTCGTTGTTCTGGGATCCCCAGGTGTCAGTGTGTCATTGTTGTAGAAACCCCCTAGTATCAGTGTCTGTTCTAGAATCCCAGAAGTTTGAATGTGTCACTGTCTTGGGATCCCTAGGTGTCAGTGTGTCATTTTTCAGGGACTCATGTATGTTTTTCACTGTTCAAGAATCCCCAAGCATCAGTGGGTCACTGTTCCCCAAGTGTCAGTGTTCTGGTGTCCCCAAATGTTAGTGTGTAACTGTACAAGAATCCCCAAGCATCAGTGGGTTACTGTTCCCCAAGTGTCAGTGTTCTGGTGTCCCCAAATGTTAGTGTGTCACTGTTCTTGGATCCCTGAGTGTCAATATGTTTCTGTTCTGGGATTCCCAAGTGTCAGTATGTCTCAGTTCTGGGCTCTTCAAGTGTCTGTGTTCTGACGTCCATCAAGTGTCAATGTGTAATTGTTCTGTTATCCTTCAGTAAGTGTCAGTGTATCATCAGGGTGTTTGAGATCCCGAGAGTCAGTGTGTTACTAGTCTGAAATTCCCCCAAATGCCAGTGCACCTGTGTTCTGGGAGCCCCGAGTGTCAGTGTTAGACATGTGCAATTAGTTTCATTCCGCAATGGTTTGTCGTCAAAATTTGGAATTTTCGTTAATTCGGAAAAGTCTGAATAACGAAAACCGTAAAAAACGAAAATCCGAATGAAAATTCAAAAAATCTACATAACGAAAATCCGAAAATAACACAAATCCAAAAATATGAAAGAACGAAAATCAGAAAATTCAAAAATCCTAAAGAACAAAAAACATTCGGATAATTTCTATTATAATAATATAATTGGAAAGGAAATGGAAATACCTACCTATAATTTAATAGTATATAACCATTATTATAGTTTTTTTATAATTATTATTATTTATTATTAATAATAATAAAAACTATAATAATAGTTATAAACTATTAAATTATAGGTAGGTATTGGAATTTCCTTTAAAATTTGGTTGTTCGTGAACATAATGAATTATTAACCATGATTATAGTTTTTTATTATTATTTATTAATAATAAATAATAATAATAACTATAATAATAGTAATAAACTATTAAATTAGTTCGATATTGTCATTTCCTTTCAAATTTGTCTACCTGTTAGTTAACAAATTTTCCCCAATTCCTGACAATAACGAAAACCGCATCTATATGAATGGACCGAACTGAATTTGAATGTTTCAGAATTCACGAAAATACCAAAAATAACGAATATTGCATCTACAGTATATGAATGGAACAAACCGAATTTGAATTTTTCAGAATTACTGATAATAGCGCATCTATACGAATGGAACGAACCAAATTCAAATGTTTCCGAATTACTGAAAATAACGAATACCGCATCTTCAGTTCTGCACTACTGAAAATAACGAATGCCACATCTATACAAATAAATTCAATTTTTTTCCGAATTCCTGAATTACCGATAATGAATACCGCATCTTTACGAATGGAACAAACCAAATTTGAATGTTTATGAATTCCAATATTACCGATAATAATGAATACCGCATCTATACATATGGAACAAACCGAATTTGAATGTTTCCGAATTCCCGAATTACAAAAAATAACGAATACCGCATCTTCAGTACGGCATTACTGAAAATAACGAATACTGCATCTATGCGAATGCATTTGAATTTTTCTGAATTCCTGAATTACCGATAATAATGAATACCACATCTATACATATGGAACAAACCAAATTTGCATGTTTCTGAATTCACAAATTACTGAAAATAATGAATACCGCATCTATGCCAATGGAACAAACCAAATTAAAATTTTTACAAATCCCCATATTACTGATAATAACGAATACCGCATCTATACGAATGGAACAAACCAAATTCAAATGTTTCTGAATTTATTCGAAATAAAGAATTTCGATCATAACAAAAAATATGAAAAACTGAAAAAACGAAAAAAAAAAAAAAAAAAAAACGGAATAAAACAAAAAAAAACAAAAAACACAATTTTTTCGGCCGTGCACAGAGTGTCATTGTTCTCGGATCCTCCAAATGTTACTGTATCATTGTTGCAGGACATAATAAGGGGGGTCCTTGAAACTCTACTGCTGTTTAAGATTACATTATTTTTGTGCTACACTAACTGTTGTTTTCCATGGAAACCTTCCTAACTATTCACAGGTCAGTAGCTGAACTGTAGAAATGAGGACTCTGGGGGAGTAGAAAGGCAAGAATCGTACCTTCAATCTATCTCCTGCAACAGGTAAAAGATCATGAGTGCTATCTGTGCTGGCATCGCTAGATAGGATTACCTAGTTTAAAATCCAGTAGCATGTGTACACTAACTTATCTGTGAGTTTGCACAGTTTCCCACTATGCTGTATGTCAGTTCTTCTCCCCTCTCTGCATGCAGGGCCCTCAGCTGCCTGAGAATAATGGATGTGTGCAGACAAGATGACAGCTAGAACAAATGGACTGAAATGATAAGCTTTCTGTTCCTATGGGTCTTTATTATCCAAACCAGCACATATATGAAATGTTCACTTCCCTCAGCCTTCCTGGGCTAACACCACTAAGTATATCTTCTGGGCAAGTACCAAACTATCCACAAACATCTCAGCACCTTTCCTGTGTCACTGAGAAGAATGTGTTATACGTTTCTGTCATTTAAAGTTTTAGCTAACAAAGTGTGTCTGTTGCTTGAATGGTTAATTAGGATTGGTGTGTTGTATTAAAGTGTAAATGTCACTGGTGATGTGGCTTACATAGGTTTTTTTATTAACATTTCAGTGTAAATAATGTTTTTACTAAGGTTACAGACACATGGAAGGATGACAGCATCACAGCAACATCATCGAATCACACAGCTGTATGCTATAGCTCAGAACAGACTTTTAAAAAATAGAACATTGTTTGTTCATGCACAAATAATTGAACATGGCCGTTTGGACTGCAACATACAGTATAATCTTCAGCAGTACTGTGCTGTTAGCACACCAAAAATGGCTTTATGAGTACAACGTTGTCACTTGCTATAGTACCAGATTTTACCATCCATGGATTCATATACCTGTCTACGACATTAAACCATCTTCCTTCAACCTTCTAAACATTAATGCATTGTGTGCCCCATACTAAAAACCATTCATATTTAGGAGGAAAAAATGCCAGCAGCTTAGATGTTTCATATAGGTCATATACTGTATGCTGGAGATTAAAGTGTCATTAAATCTGAATCATTAAAATAATAAATCAATAAATGCTATATTACTTGCTGTTCATACTTTGTCACCACGGGATTCGTTTTCTGTATGTTGCAAACAACCTAGTTGATCCTGTTGTTCTCTGTTTCCCCCTACTGTCAATGTCCCCACTGCAGTGAAGGATTTTGCACAGCATTGTTGGCAGCTAGGGTACATGCTCAGTTTCCAGTGTATTTCTATCCTGAGCATTTCCTCCCTATCGCATCTGAGCAGCCCATGTGACTATAGAGTCACACATGTGGGCATATACACAGTGGTAAATGGCTCTGAGGAAGAGGTTCACCTCGAAACGCGTTAGACATTGCCATCTGGAGACAGCCCCATCGGTTGGGGAATGTACATAGAACAGACATTGATGATGGTGGTCTTTTGATATGCCTGTATTCAAGCCTATGTTTGTAAGTATGTTACGTACTGTTCTTAATCATTAAATTGTATGCCGGATAATGTACTAGACCACGCGCCCCCTGTGTATTTTTTTGTTTTTACACAGTGGTAAATGACGGCCCACTCCTCCCTCCTCCTCCTCCATGTCCGCTAACCAGCCAAACACAATGAGGACAGGATATTACATCTTGAATGATGGAGGCTTAACCTCACTGATATTCTAAGACACAGACAAACCAGACATAAACAAGGCCAGGCTAAGTATTTTTTATTATCTATCAACAGATTTTGACTTTGGTTATTAACCTCTTGAGATCCGCGCTATAGACGACAGATGGCTACAGCGCGGATCTCAATTTCCGGGTGGACGTCTATTGACGTCCGCCCCTTTGCACGCTCCCAGCGTCGGGCGGGCTCGATGTCCGCTCCTGACCCACGATCGCCTGTGAAGCTGCAGAACGGGGAACCGCCAATGTAAACACAGCGGTTCTCCATTCTGTGAGAGGGGGACATAGCAGATCTACTGATCCCTGTCACTGGGATCAGCTAGATCTGTTATGTCCCTGCCAGCCCATCCCCCCCCCCCCACAGTTAGAACACACCCAGGGAACACAGTTAACCCCTTCACTGCCCTCTGCAGCTTAACCCCTTCACTGCCAATGACATTTACACAGTAATCCGTGGACATTTAAATTTCTGATCGCTGTATAAATGTCCGACATGTCCGCCCCAAT
Organism: Glandirana rugosa; assembly: GCA_018402905.1. Classification (NCBI taxonomy): domain Eukaryota; kingdom Metazoa; phylum Chordata; class Amphibia; order Anura; family Ranidae; genus Glandirana; species Glandirana rugosa. The sequence goes on along the minus strand of BLSH010248633.1, from coordinate 427,968 downwards.
ATCAAAGTCTCGATAAAAATCGCAGCTCGCCGCCATTACTAGTAAAAAAAAAAATAAATAATAAAAACACCATAAATCAATTCCCATAGTTTGTAGGTGCGATAACTTTTGCGCAAACCAATCAATGAACGCCGATTGCGATTTTTTTTAAAAAAAAATATGTAGAAGAATATAAATCGGCCAAACTCAATGAATAATTATTTTTTTAATATTTTATTTTTGGATATTTATTAGAGCAAAAAGTAAAAAATATTGGTCTTTTTTCAAAATCATCGCTCTTTGTTTGTTTATAGCGCAAAAAATAAAAACCGCAGAGGTGATCAAATACCACCAAAAGAAAGCTCTATTTGTGAGGGGAAAAAAGGACAACTGTGCAATTGTCATTCAAAATGCGACAGCGATGAAAGCCAAAAATTGGTCTGGGCAGGAAGGGGTTTAAGTGCCCAGTAAGCAACTGGTTAACTATAGTTAAACTATCATGATATCTCCAGGGCCCCCAGTGACCTCTAGTGAAGCTATAGGGATCTGTGAAGCTTCAGTTAACAAAGGCTGGTCCAGGGAATAGTCTGTAGGGGAGTTTACCTTTCTAGCTGTCATGTTCCCCTATGATGTACTAGCATGTTTAGGAGATACAACCGTATAGGAGAAAGAAAAAAAATCACTAAATGGTGGGATTTTCATTAATTTTCTGAACAACCAATGTCGGATGAATCATTGTCATTTGGGTACGACCATTCTAGTTATTGTTTTCCTGTGTTGCAGTTTCACCTCCCAGCGTGAATTGTGTTACGGCTTAAGCATCTATGAGATCTTACCCTTTCACCAGGAGGACCAGCTGGGCCATCCCCTCCAGAGTTACCCTATAAGACAGAGAGAATCATTAGAATTTCATTGTCATGGTCTAATATCTATTTAAAAGCCTAATAAATTATTTTAGTTACGATCCTTTTTAAGGGCTACTTAACATTGATAATGTTTGTGGATGATGAAGTTTGGTTTAGTGAGCTTTTACCGCTTATATAACTAAAGATTAGAGATCAGCCCTAAACACCTAGAGATGTTACACACTGTCATTAATCAGCATTTCCATAAATTCTATAGACACCCTAGGTGCTCATTAGGTTTAAAACTAAGGGATCTATTTGGATTATGGGAGCTGTTCACACAGCCACACACACTTGCAAATCATTCCCTGACTTAAAAGCAATCAGCAAAGTCTTTCTCCTTTTTCCAGATCTGACTGCCCTAAATGCTACCTGGCCCCTGCAAATCCTTCAAGGACAATCACCTTTTCTATGAATTCTCACCATGCCAAACTGGGCACAAAAAAGTCAACAAGGTATTTCTGAACTCTCCAAAATGAATTGCCGATTTGTAAGTTGAAGGGCAAATTATTTTACTACACAGTGCACAATATTCTTACCTTGGGGCCTGGCTTTCCTGTTGTACCCCTTGGACCTCTTTCACCACGTGGACCCTGAAGAGAACACACAACACATAGATTAGTACTGCTGGACTGACACCACACACTCATAAGCTTACAATCTACTTTATGAAAAAGGGATATATCTTACCGTTGGACCTCGTTGCCCCCTTGGACCTGGTTTGCCAGGGGTTCCCTGAAGGAGAAAGAGGCACACTGATATAACAAGAAGCCATGTGAAGCATATTACATAGAACTAAGCTATACTAAAGTGATTTGAATATTTTTTTTTTTTTTTATCTTAAATGGTATTTAAATGATTGTCATCTACTGCATAGTGCACAGACAAACATGCATACATGGTATATGAAAATATACATTTACAAAGATATACACTGGCATACTGCTTGATACTCAGTCTTGCCGCGGTCAATCAAGGACAGGCTTTGGAAAATCTTAAATTGCGCAGCCTCTCTTGTGTGAACATCTTTTCAAGACATTTGCTACTCTCCCAGGAATAATATTAAATCAGTGACATTCAATAGTAATTCCTGATGGGTTTTCCCAGCTCAGCGCACTACTATATATTGAATTTATGCTGTCACATTTTGGTAGCCGAGGTCCGTAGGACAGAAAATGTATGTAAAATCCTCTGTTCAGAAACTAAGAATTGAACTTGGTCGATGACAGAGGAATAATTCTGCCTACTTACAGTAAAAAATCTACATTGCTATTAAGCTTAGAAGTGTGGACTTAGTAGAAGTAAGTCTCTATTGGAATAGTTCAGCATGTGGTCTTGCTGCCTTAGCTGAACTCCCATGATGCTTGCCTAGCCCATAACACTAATGGCAGGAACGGTTAAAATACATCCAGAAAGCGCTAGCACCAGTCTGGCTTGAATGACAAGCAGATAAAAAAAACAAACTTTTATGTAATCTGCAGTAAAGCTGCTCAGGTAAAAATATTATTTTAGTGTAACGAAACTACAGCGTCAGCATTGCAGAAAAAAACATGATCATTCTTAGTTCAGTTAAGCAATAAATGCATTTACGTCACCTAAATGGTAAAAGGAATGATAGTTTGATAGTTTGTTTAATTCAAAGAAGTCTAACACCTTAAAACCCTTTTGATTGTTTAGCGGCCCTACATTTCCTACACCTTCGTGCAACACAGACGTGAAATAAAAAAAAAAATAATGAAACACAGGGAGTCTTCGCTGACTTACTCTTGTGCCTTTCTCGCCGTTCGCTCCAGGGAATCCTGGAAAACCGATGGAACCCTTTGTGCAACAACAGAACAAGAAATTATTTGCAGCGTAAAAGATAAAACCAGTCTCAGTACACAGAACAAAACTGAGAAAAATTTCATATGTGATTTAGATACAGACCAGAAACACAGAACCTTGGTGGGTAAATAAACAATTCACTATTGCTTGATTTTACCATATAAAACTACAATCCTGGCATGCACATTAGGAACCAAATTAGCAAATTTATCAGCCAATCAGATTTCGTCACTTTATAGAAGGATGACTCCAGATCACTTGTCATGGATTTGTGCACTTTGTCATTTAAAAAAAAAAATAATTGTGTACAAAATCATAGAGAATATACAAAACTATTTTTTAAAGTGTAACACCTGCTAAAACTGTTTTTTTTTTTAACTAGACGAAAGATGAAATTTGAGAACTAGATCCACTGAAGCATCTTGCTGTGGAGGGGGCGGGAGATGCTGGCTCAGGCTCTCGGTGGATCGCTGAGAGGCTGAGCCAGCTGCCTTCAGCCTGCTGTCGGCTGAAAACAGGTTGTAGGAGTGCAGAACTAAGTGCACTCCTGTGACCTACAGGAGAAACTAAAATAGCTTTGACTTCTTTTTTAACAGAACAGATGATATGAACCTTTCCAACACCATCCAAAACTAAAAATAAAGCTTTGGCTGCAGTTCCACTTTGATGGGGAGTACAACTGGAGGAATCCATAGTGGAGAAGGATCTGGTAGGTTTTGGTAGATCATAAGCTTAATAATGGCATGCAATGCCAAGCTATGGTTTCCAAAACAAGCAAAATCCTTTCTTGCATTAAGAGAGGTATGGACTCCAGAGAGAGAGATATAATTTTGCCCCTGTACAAATCATTAGTAAGACCTCATCTTGAATGTGCAGTTCAGTTTTGGGCACCAGTTCTCAAAAAGGATATCAGGGAACTGGAGAAAGTACAGAGAAGGGCAACCAAACTGATAAGAGGCATGGAGGAAGTACGGAGAATAGTCAAACCAACGGGAAGAGACATGAAAGAGGTCAAGGGACTATAGGAAAAACTCTTGACCACGGGTTTTGACTTGACGTGTAAGTTCTACTCCAGAATGATTACTAAACATGTCCCCGTTTTAATATAGAGAGAGAGACCTCAGGTATGGAGAGAATTACGTTCTTTCCTAAAACGAACAAAACCTTTGGTATCGAACCGTAACGTACGGTAATAATTCGAATACTAGATGGTTTT
>BLSH010248633.1:413722-424034 GCA_018402905.1 Glandirana rugosa | reverse complement strand
ATTTTTTTTTTTTTTTTTTAATGAACCAGTATTTAAACATACACAAAAATCCAAACCTCACTATAAAGCTGGTGAGCAAAATAACGTTAGTAACCTGTCGACGTTGAGGGTTAATCTCCACTAAATTGAGTACAAACAGGAAATGTCCCTTTTGAACCACAAGGTCCTAACGGGCCTATGGGTCCTTCTGTTAATCACCTCTAATTGGGAGTTGCAGCTGTCCAATGATTGCAATAAAACGAGTGGTCGAAATATCACTCCAAACCTAAAAACACATACAAATTTATGACCAAGTAATTTTTTTTTTTTTTTTTTACAACTTTCTTCAGCAAACAGAATACAGTAGAGAATGTGGTGCCCATCCATTCGTGTCATACGCTTCACTGGCGTTTCCTCGAATGGGTTCCCTTCTGAATTAGCCGTTAACACATTCCCAAAATGGAGATGTCAAACTGCAGAATACTCCACCAGCTTTTCTCTGTGCAACCTCACATTGGTAAGTAACACATGCATACAACTGGCAGAGATATAGAAATATGTCCGATATTGTATACTGAACAGTTATTGCATGAAAGTTTCAGCATCAGAAATTTCTGCACCTAGATAATCAGCAGAAAAAGGACCATGCCTTAGACTGGCCATGCACTAATAGAATTTTATTCAAAAATTGTCCTGAAAAATTGTGTTAATGCAAATAAAAAAAGTATGACGGACTGTACTCAATTTTCTCTGTTGCAATTGCTAAAATCACCTCAAGCTTCTATTTTCTAATAAATAGTGGGGTAAATGTGGTTTGTTTTTAACCATAGTAACAAATTAAACAATTCTTGAACGAAATTGAATTTCTTTCAAATTGAAATTCTACCTGTGAATGTGGTTTTCTTTTAGGAAAAAAAAATCATACAAAAATCATATTGTAATGAAATCTATTTAATATGTCTGGAATTACATACAAATAGTGGATATGGATGACATTTTAAGGGATTTCGATCAAAATGAGTTTACTTCGTGATGGCAAGCAAAAATTTTTTAGGAATGTTCTGATAATGTGGCCAGCTTTACATTTCTCTCACCTGAAAAATTAAATAAGCAATCCAAAAAAAAAAAAAAAAAAGATAGCGACTTACCAACCTGCAACATAAACTATAAATCGCAGATGTTCACAGTGTTTTTTTGTTATGTAGTCGACATGATAAATACTGTTATTATAACATCAGTGGTAAAAGAATACAATAAAAGCCATGCCGCTTATGTAAAATGTGCCCTGCTAAAATATTTACATTAGAATATAACAATCCTTTTTTCACAGATTGACAACTGCAGTCCTAATAAACTTTGAACATTGCTTTGTTTTTGGGCTAATAATGTAGAGACTGAGTAGGCCAGAAAAAAAATGCCCAGACCGCACACATGAACTTTACATTATGTACAAAAATGCCTTGACTTGTCCAGCATTAAATAATGACCACGTGCAACTGCTGACTGTTCCGCCTTTTAGAAATTACACTATTTCATTCTAAACATAATATGTCTCCTAGCTTGTAGGTTAGATCTCCTAGCTTGTAGGTAAAATATAATTATGGACATATTTGTAAAGTCCTTTTCTTGAAGTACATAACAGGAATAGCTAATTTGTATATCAATGGGTTATTCTACGCCTCTAGGTGAGTGAACACTGGCAAAAGCAAAGCTGAAAACCAAGCCCTGTATAACCCCTCCTATTACCATCATGCCTTCAGTTTTGTAGCAGGCAATGTAGGAGCAGGGGAGGGCTGGCAGTCTTAGGCCTGGGGGGCAAGTCCAGTCAAGTGGCACATTGAACCACCCAATCAGCTCACCACCCATGCCCACCTGGTTTTATAAAGGATATTGATGTTATGAAGCAAGACAAATCTGATACAATTAATAGCAACAAAGGAGGTTTAACAAAAATAATGCATCAATGCAGCTCATCAGTGCCCACCAATGCAGCCTCACCAGTGCCCATCAGTGCAGCCTCACCAGTGCCCATTAGTGCAGCCTCACCAGTGCCCATCAGTGCAGCCTCATCAGTGCCCATCAATGCAGTCTCACCAGTGCCCATCAATGCAGCCTCACCAGTGCCCATCAATGCAGCCTCACCAGTGTCCATCAATGCAGCCGCACCAGTGCCCATCAAATGCAATCTGATAAGTGCCCATCAATGCAGCCTCGCCAGTGCCCATCAGCACAGCCTGATCAGTGCAGCCTGATCAGTGCCCATTAATGCAGCCTAACCAGTGCCCATCCAATGCAGCCTGCAATGCAGAGAGTGGAGAGCTGCCGGATTACACAGAGTGGGGATCTCCCGCTTACCTGGCGTGGCTGCTGTCATATGAAGTCCCGCCTCCTGGACCAGCTCCTATAATAGACATCACCAGTGTGCAGTGTATTATAGAAGCTGGTTCAGGAAGTAGGACTTTATAAGTGGGCGATAACCCCCGAGGCAGCCCAATGGGCCTAGCGGGATCCATGGTAGGGCCAGCCCTGGGTGACTGCCCTTTGCCTGCAGTTAATTGGTGGCTGCGCCCCTGGCCCCTACTTCCTTCCTCCACAAGAAGAAACAAGTGTGAGCGGGAAGCGGCTGTCGGCCATTTTGAATGTAAGTTAGGGTGGCCTGGGGGGGCAATTGCCACCCTGTCCCCGGGCCCAGCCCTCCCCTGTGTAGGAGTGATCATAGGCATTGGGGGAGGGTCATGTGTCCTGTGATGTACTTCAAGAAAAAGATTTTACAGGAAAGGCAAACACTTATTTTCTTCATTATATATCACAGGACATCCAAAAGAAATATCATGAAGGCTGGGCGACATAGCAAACCAAACCTAAGAATCCGAACAAGAAAAAATACAGAACAAGAAGAGGCACAAATGACAAGGCCACCTTAAAGATTTTTTGACTGAAGCTGGTGTCCACTGAGGCCTGCACATCCACCTGGTAGAACTTAGTATGCGTGTGAACAAAAGGCCAGGCGGCCAACTTACATAACTGAGAAACCAATGTATGATGCTGGAAGATACTAACACTTCTGGTAGAATGAGACCAGACTGAAAAGGGAGGACCCTTCCTCTTAAGGTCATAGGCATGAGATATGAGGTGACAAATCCACCCAGCAAAGGAGGAACAAGAAGCAGCCAGCTTCTCACGAGAGCCCTCTGGAAGTATAAACAGGAAGTCAGACTGACAAATAGAAGTTGTAGCTGAGTTTTACTCAAAAAGTCCAAATCACATCCAAACAATTGAGAGAAATCTCTCTAAGGTGCTTAGAAGCACCACAGAAAGATAGTAAAACAAAGTCCTGGTTAAAGTAAGAAGAAACCACTTTGTGCAAAAAACACACAAACCTCAGAACAACCTCGTCCATGTGAAGCACAAAGAACAGTTCCTTACAGGATAAGGCTGCCAATTCAGAAAACGTACAAGGAAAATAATGACGGTGAGAAAGTCAACCTTTCGAGTAAGGATGAGAAAAGGAAAATCCCTGGTAGGCTCAAACAGCAGTTTCTGAAGAACGTGCCTGACCTCATGGACAAGAGCCCTTACCAAGGAATGAGAAGCAAAATGCTTCTGCGAGAGGACTGCAGAGGCCAAAATCTGGCCCTAATAGTAAAAGGCCAAAGATTTGTCCAGACCCGACTGGGGAAGCGACAGAACTCATTCCATGGAATACTTACTGGGGTAAAACTTTCTGGACTCCCACCAAGCAAAGTACGCATTTCATGTGCAGTTTTAGATCTTGAGGGATAACAGCTTCTGAACCTTCAGAAGTGTAGGAATAACTGACTAAGTCCTTCAGGACCTGGGCTTCAACAGCTAAGCTGTTCAAGTCAGCGACCATGAAGCAGGATGGTACACAGGACTCGAAGATAAAAGATCCAGACAATCCAGGAGGGCCCACGGTGAGTCTGCAGGGAGCTGGACTGTGCTCAAGTTTGAGCCAGGTCCTCTTGGGTGCCATAAATTCACCAGAATGCTCTCCATCTCTATCCCGTGAAGCAAGCGAGTAAGGAGCTTGAGAGGCAGGAAGGCGTAAATCAGGGGGAACTGATGTCACAGAGACACCAAATCATCCACTCTGAAGGCCCTGTAAAGGCCCGGAAACGCTTGTTCTGCCACCACGCTGGTCATGTTTGCTGTTGAACCTGGAGGCCCGAAGATCCATATCTGGCATCTCACATCTGCACCAGAGGGCTTAAAACACCTCTGAGTGGAGAGACAACTCCCTGGGATCCAGATACTGACTACTGAGGCAGTATGCCTATCAAATTCCAGACCCAGGTACTCCAAGTAGTGAGCAGGATCCATCACTGACTTCTGGAGTTTTAGAGTCTGCACATTCCATTGGCTGACAGTGTCTGTGCCAGCTACTCCCATAGGAAAATGTCATCCAGATGATCTATAATGGGAATCCCCTGTGCCTAGAACAAGGGCCAGAACTTGGTGGGGAAAACCTAGGGTGCTGTAGACAAGCCAAAGAGTAGGGCTACAAACTGAAAATGCCACTTGCCACCACAAACCACATATAACACTTGAGAGACTGAAATATAGAAACATGCAGATAGACATCCCTAATATCTATCATGGTTGGAAAATTCCCAGACAAGGAAAGAAACCGCCAAATGAAATTAAGAGGGTCCACATGAACCTTTCTCCTTCCGGAGCACGGTTAATGCCTCCCGGAAAGAGAAGCTGCTCCAGGCCAGAGGATCTGCTTTACAGCAGGGAGCGGTAGGCATATTGGAGGGCATGAAGCGAGCAGGCAAGGCATGAAACTCCAGCTTGTAGCCCCTGGACACAATGCTCTGAACCCATTGGTCCAAAATGTCCCGGGTACACACACACACACACACACACACACAAATAAGTACCCACCCATTCACTGGGAAGAGGACTGGTTTTCAACTTTAGAGGATTTGTGAGTCCAATTCTTCCTATGGAACTGGGTGCTGGGCTTTGGCTTGGAGACCAAGGCCCGGGAGGGACAAAGGGAATTCATTTTTAGACCCTACTGAAGACTTAGGGCCTGCCATATGTGTTTTCTTCACAGCCATTGGGGTACTCTTACTCCCTGTAATCTTTTGGATAGAAGTATCCAAAGCATTACCTAACAAACTTTCACCCTCAAAGGGTATCTGTTCAAGCTATTTCTTGCAGGAGAGTTGCGCTAACCAACACTTGAGCCATAGGATATATGCCATGCGCACTGACATGAGGCACATCCAGGAAAGCTGTCAAAGAGAATTTACCAGTTGAACTGTTAAAAAAAAAAAAAAAAAAAAAAAAAAAAAAGAGAGAATCTCCCAGTTCATCCATGCAAAAGTGCAGGACCTCCAGAAAAATCTCTAGGTGCTAAAGGGCAGAGGCCAGCCCTAAGGGTTTAAAGTTCCATAGCCATGTGCTTGGCCATGAGCAAAAGTGCCTAGCAAATCCCCTTCGCAGCAATAGAAGGCTGCATGGCTGCACCCATCAGAAAAAAAAACTTTTGAAACCTCTTGTCCGCAGGGTCCTTAACATTCATGGGAATTGCCAGGGTCTTGTTTAGGTATGATAGCGCAGGATCTATAGCTGAATCTGCCATTTTATTATTTTTTTTGCAAAAGTCCTCTAACATGGGGCATATGTCCAGTCTTCATAAAGGACCTCCAGCATATGAGAACTCAAAGGAAAGTTCTTTGAAGGTTTGGGAGCTTTTCAAGATTCTAAACCAGAGACCTTGGAAAGGTTGACTCAGGTGTTCGTATCTTTACATTTTTGCGCTCCCCACCCTTAGATTTGAAGGTATGGCAAAAGATTAGGTGTCCTCTTGCAAGGATTCAGATGAAGCGGATGAAACCTCCTCTCCTATCACTGAGGCTTGCAAGGCAGATAGAGGGAACTGGCAGGAGAAATTCAGCAGAGAGTATGCTTGCAGTTCTCACTCATCACATCCATATCTCACATCTGATCATATCAGTCAGCTGTTCCATGATAAGACATGGCAGCAGGCAGTTCCATCCTTAGATACAAGGGAAACAGAGGAAGGTGTCCCAAACTGAATAAGGGAAAACTCAGAAACTGACAGGGGCTCTACATGAGGGCCAGTAAGAGGATTTAAAGAGGAATTGCAATCTGCTCACATAATTTGTCATAAAACATCTTTGGCATTCTGAAGCTTCCCTCCAACCACTTTGCATATCATTTTATATATAGCGCGATTATGCACTTGCCAAATATGCTACAGAAATCTCCCTCTGCTAAATCGGGCTGCATCCATTTTAACGGTGGGCAGCTGAAGCTGCTGCCTGTTCACTTCCTGGAATTACACAGACACACAGAGGCACACCTTCAGCTCTGCAACCCTGCAGCTCTCATTGGCCCTCTTATGACTCACCCCCCTTCCTTTCCTGGCAAGCTCTCATTAGAGTGAGAGCTGTGCATGATTTCATAAGCCTAGGCTAGTGAGCAGACAACAAAGAGGAAGTGGGCTGTATAAGGTATTTACTGGCAGAAAAAATAAATGCTTTACTATCCAAAGTTAAAATAACAAGGGCAGAAGATTTAATAGATGGAAAGTTGAAAAAATGACTGAAGAGCCACTTTAAGCTGACAGAGCTCAAAAAGGAACCCCAATACTCCCCCCCCCCCAGCCTTTTTCCACCTTAGTGAGTGTGGAAACTGACGTCTCTATCGCCTTGTATCTAAGGTCCACCATGTGCTGAAATGTGAGTGTCCCCAAAGAGGTTACTCATGACCTAGACCTGAGTAAATAGAGAGGGAGCCTAGCTGTGTCCAAACACGTGAAGGCTGTAGTGTCCGGTGGTACCCAAAACACCTGAGCTATACACACTGTTGTATTCTTAGGGAGCAGAGTGGCATCTGTGCTGATCAGTAGCTCAGTTGGAAGCACCAAATATCATGCATGAGCAGAACGAACCACTGGGCCAGTCCGCACATGCATGGCATTGTGGTAGTAGGGGGAGTTACGCAGGCCTGGGTTTTTAGCTTTGTTTTTGCCAATCGCCTGGAATAAGAACACAACCCAATATTTTAAAAATTAGCCAATCCTATGTCCTGTAATGTATGATAAAATATTTATGATTGTTCTTATTATACAGGATTATATAGAGCCAACAGTTTGTGCAGTATTTAAATCCATTAGTTCTAAAAATAAGAGCATTTAGTTAATATAGGGTTGTGATATGTTGGCCACCTGATCCCACTAGTAATCGTCGGATTGTATAGTATGTAAGCAAGCAAAACCTGCACTAGGACATTACATCAGGTGCAGAACATTCTAAGCCACCTTTCTGGGCAAACTCATCACTGGATTTCAGTGCTTATATAAAAACCTATACTGTAGATATTTGTTCAGTTGACTAGGTTATGTGTATCGATGTGATAGTGATAGGTTACTTTCAGGTTTAGGGCTGAGGGTAATATCAGAGTTAGATTTTCAGGTGCCATTAATTTAATTTTTGCAATGTATTAGTTCATCATGTTGTATTAAAGTGTGGGCAATACATTTTTTTTATTTTGGTTTAAATAGGGAAGAATTAGAACCCTCGTAAGCAGGGTTGGGCCAAGGCATTGACAGAAGAGACATCAGCTTTGGGCATTGTGCTGCAGGGGGCGCACCTTGGCCGGGAGCCACTCCTGCATCTTCATCGCCCATCCATGTCCTGCACTGTGCACTGTGAGCTGTCAAACTGAGAGATCAGAGGAGGCATCTCTCCTTTTGTGCTATAGCTTTCATCCATGATTTAATGTTATGTGTAAATTTAAAAATATATATATATTTTTGTTTTATTAACATGTAAGCCCATTATCAACTCTTAGGGCTCATTCACTTCATGGGTTGCCTATCACACCATAAAAAAGGGTGCATATACCATATCTGGCAGCTCACTGCAATGCACATTGGTGGGCTGCCGCACACTGCAATACACATCTGCCAGCTAGGTGTGTTGGGCTGTCAGGGCACGTAACATGACTTGCAGTAATGCACGTGTTAACACGAAACAACAGTGTGAATAGAACCCACCCCCTTCTTCCCTTAGAATTGTTTCTTCTGATTGTTATTTTAATCCTTTGTATGTAAACTTTTTGCAACAATTAAAAAAATGCTTTTGCACCAGAAACACACTTTTAGTGCCTTTATAAAAGGGGCACAATGCAGAACAACATTTTTAGTTAACCCTAATTTGTTTTTAAACTCTAAAATGTGCATTTCAGAATTAAAGTGTTACTAAACCCAGGACTATATATGGTCTCCTACAGTACACAGAACATAGAAATGCAATTATGTTACTAAACATAAACTGCTAAATAACTTTTCTCATCAGCAGTATATCAGTATTCTATCAGTGTCTGGTTAAAGCCTGGAGTTGGTGTTTTTATTCTGCACTGACTGTCCTATGAGGCTGCAGGACCCCTGACCCTCTGTCTGCACAGTGCTGATTGGCCTTGTGCTGATCACATGCACTCACCCAAGAAAAGCAAAAAAAAAAAACCCTCTAGCAATACAAACCAAACTGAGCATGTTCAGAGTGACTCCAAAGGCTCTGTCTTATCAGGAGTTAGATTGGGGACAGTGGAAGAAGGGGACAATAAGAGAAGGTAGGATCAAACAGGGTTTTTACTCAATGCAGATTATTAACTCCTTAGGTTCCACCGTGAGTATAACAAGAATGCTTTACTGCAGATCAGGGGCGTTGCTAAGTGGGAAAAAGACCAGGGGCTTCAGCCCGAAAAAATGGCCATAGTTTAAACTAAATAGTGGGTGTGGCTTAAAGGAGGCATGGCTCAAATGGGGAGTGGTTCGAGTCTGAGATGAACGAGGGATGGAGGAAGGAAGAAAGAAAGAAAGAGATAGGGAGGGAAGGAGAGAGAAGAGAAGAGAAGGAAGGAAAGAGGGATGGAGGGACAGCAGGCCCAGATCCTACATGACAATAGCAATATGTGTATTCCAGAAAGTTTAACAATCAGCAGATAAAGATACTTTAAACACCTGCTGTTAGCGCTTCAATCATCCCGGCACCATGGTTGGTATAGTGTCAGGATGATTGAAGCGCACAATTTCTATTATTACATTGTAATATAAAATGAAATCATTCAACTCACCATAATGCAGAATCAGTGGGAGCCCTGAGTGTGTCACTTGCCACGTCGCCTGTCACCACATGTCCTCTGGTGTCCCCACCAGAATCCCTCCTTACACATCAGGTGTCCCCAATGCCTCCTTCCATCAGTATTCCCAGCAGAGTGCCTCCTTATATCAGGTGTCCCCAGTGGTCAGAGTGCCTCCTTATATCAGGTGTCCCCAGCAGAGTGCCTCCTTACATCAGGTGTCCCCAGCAGTCAGTGCTTCCTTACATCAGCTGTCCCCAGCAGTCAGAGTGCCTCCTTATATCAGCTGTCCCCAGCGGTCAGAGTACCTCCTTATATCAGCTGTCCCCAGAGGTCAGAGTGTCTCCTTATATCAGCTGTCCCCAGCGGAGTCTCCGTCACCATTACAAAAGACTAGCTCTCATGGAGCCTGGTCACTCGCCAAAGGGAACAAACAAGAGACGGAGCCGGCTGCCAATAGAAATGGAGCTGCTGCCAACCCCCCACCCCGTGGCCTGCTGCCGACCTGTTTTGGGAAAGGGGGCGGGGGGTTGGCGGTAGATCCATTTCTATTGGCAGCCAGCTCTGCCTCTTGTTTATTCCCCTCGGCGAGTGACCAGGCTCCCTGAGAGGTGGTCTTCTTTAACCACTTGCCGACCGCCGATCGGAGATTGACGGCGGCAAAGTGGCTCTGTAACGCAAAACGCCGTCATACGACGGCGGCTGCGATACAGAGATACTGTGAGCGCGCGCGCGCCGCCGGACACGCCCAGGGAACACAGTTAACCCTTAGAGTGCCCCCTGCAGGTTAACCCCTTCACTGCCAATGGCATTTACACAGTAATCAGTGCATTTTTATAGCACTGATCGCTGTATAAATGCCAATGGTCCCAAAAAAGTGTCAAAATGGTCCGACATGTCCGCTGAAATATCGCAGTACCGCTAAAAATCGCAGATCGCCGCCATTTTTAGTAAAAAATAAAAAAAAAATAAAAACCCCAAAAATGAATTCTCATCATCCGTAAACGCGGCCACTTTTGCGCAAACCAATCAATAAACGCCGATTGCGATTTTTTTTATCGCAAATATGATGAAGAATATAAATCGGCCAAAAACGGTGAAAAAAAATGTTTTTTTATATTTTTTTTTGGATTTGTATTTTAGCAAAAAGTAAGACATTTGGGTTTTTTTGCAAAATTGTCGCTCTTCTTTT
>BLSH010248633.1:380976-394492 GCA_018402905.1 Glandirana rugosa | reverse complement strand
GTGCCCTTATGTGTGCCCCATGCCCTGCTGTGCCCCCATGCCCTGATGTCTGCCCCATGCCCACCCATGCCCTGCTCTATGCCCCCATGCCCTGCTCTGTGTCCCCATGCCCTGATGTCTGCCCCATGCCCTGCTCTTGACCAAATTCCCTGCTGTCTGCCTCATGCCCCGCTCTGTGCTCCCATGCCCTGCTGTCTGCCCCCATGCACTGCTACCTGCCCCATACCCTCATGTGTGTCCCCATGGCCTGAGTGCCCCATGATGTGCCCTGATGTGTACCCTATGGTGTGCCCTGTGATGTGTCCCATGACCTACTGTGTGTCCTGTGATATTCCCTACTGTGTGCCCCATAATGTGCCCTGCAGTGTGCCCCATGATGTGTCCTACTGTGTGCCCCACTGTGTGCTCAGTTCCCTCCTGTGTGCCTTGTGATTTGTGCTGAGCCCTACTGTATGCCTCATGATGTGCACTGTACCCTGTTGTGTGCCATGTGATGTGCCCCTACTGTGTGCCCTATGCCCTGCTGTACCCTGTGATGTGCCCCGTGATGCACCATTCTGTGCCCTGTTGTGTGAATCATACTGTGCCATATAATGTGCCCTCTTGCCCCATGTAATATTCCCTGCTTTGCCCCATAATTTGCCCTCTTGTCCCCATGTAATATGCCCTGCTGTGCCCCATAATGTATTCCTTGCCTTCATGTAATATGCCCTGCTATGCCTCATAATGTGCCATAATATGTCATGTTGTCCCTCCTAATGTGCTCTGCTGTGCCCCATAATGTGCCCTCTTGCCCCCATGTAATATGCCCCATAATGTGCCCTGCCGTGCCCCATAATGTGCCCCTCTGCCCCCCCCAAGTAATGTGCCCTATAATGTTCCCTGCTGCCCCCCCCAATGTAATGTGTCCTATTGTGCCCGCCTAACCTGTAATGTGCCGTGGTGTGCCCCATAATGTGCCCTGCTGCTCCCCATATAGTGTGCCCTCCACAAACACACACATTGTGCCCTCCTGTCCCCCTGTATTCTGACCTGCTGACTCCTCTACTTTGCAATGCTTCCCCCATGCTCTGCCCTGCTGCCCTCTGTGTACTCTGCTTATCTCAGGTTTGACCCAGAATTGAGGCATTCACGCAGTACAAGCTTGGGGGGCTTTGTGTGGGTGTGGCTTGAGTGTGGGCAGGGACACAGGGGGGCCCATGATCTCCTGTTGCCCGGGGGCCGCAGGAGTTGTCAGTTTGTCCCTGGTAAGGACATTATAGACATCTAATGAAACACATTCTCCTTAGCATCCAAGCAGATTAGTAGGGTCAAGGGTAAGGGCTGTAGTCTTGCAGAAATATCAGGGTTATCTGTAATAAGGTAAAGTTCAGTGTCACGTTTTCCCATCCAGTCCACCAAATTCTGGTCAACTGAGGGATTTGATAATAGCCAGCTGCAGAGCTGGACCTGCGTGGATTTCAAAAGAGTTTCCAGACATCTATCAACTGAACCCTTAAAGGAGGGAATGCTTTCAACAGGAACAGTAGGTTGATTGTTTAGTGCAAGAATAGCTGAATCTAGAGTGGGAACAGTCCTTTTCTTTTTGAATTCCTCTTCCATAGGGTACAAGGCAGCAAATATGCCAGGAGCTTTCATTTGTTAGTCCAAATACAACATCTGCTGCATCTAACACTACCCTCTCCCCAGACTGACAATGCTGCTATGCAAAGGTGTCCACTGCTCCTCTACTCGGAGTGGAGACAGTTTAAGATAGGAATTGTGTTACTCTCTGGATCACCAGGTGAAAATAAGCGAAAAAAATGAAAATGACAGCCACTTTATTTAAGAATTGGTAAGCTGCAATATATTATATATTTGGTTTTGGGTTTATTACCACTTTATTTAGGAAAATGGTATAATAATGCTACCTACAAGGCCAAATAAAGCAAGACCATAACAGGTAGATTACCCCATAAACTGTGCCTTCAGAACTGCTGGGGGTCTTCAGGGTCTGAATGCCATAAGAATGGACCATGGCCCTGGACCTGTATAGCACCCTGTGGATAACTACACTTGTTGCACAACGTGCTAAGATGAGCACCTAACGCAGGATCCAGAACCTTGATCAAACATTCAAGGCTGGCCACACAGCAGGGGGGGGTGGGTCCAGGCACAGTTTGCAAAGTATACACAGAGGGTAACCGATCCAGAAACTGCTACTGAGCGAAACAGCAAAAAGCAGTCAGATCCTAATGGAAAGAAATCTGGTGAAAAATAGTAAAAAAAAAAATTTCTCCAATAGGAGAAGGGGTCCATCACTTAAAGACCATAGCAAAAACTGGAACCTCGCCTCTAACCTTAACTGTGGACTTCTCTTGAGTAGGCAGCCCCATTGAAAGCAACTCTTGCAGCTAATTGTGTACACTTGCATATAATCGCTAAATTCGCAAGTGTGTATGCACTCTAAAATAGGGATTTAGCAGCACACATGCCAAACAGATTTGCACTCCCTAATTTACATATTATCTGGCTACGCATTGGACTCCTGACACATTATGATGCCGATTTCTCTGTGTTCCCTGTAGTGTCCTACCTTTACTCCCATGCCATATACAAACAAAAATGCCTCCCCCGTATCTCCCAGTCTGTTCTGCAGTCAGAGATCCTAATCTTAGCAAGAGACCACTGTCATTCAGAGTTCCTAAAAGGAAAGGAAACATCTGTGTTTTGGTGGTTGTTTTTGGATTAGTTGACCTCGACAAAGTTCTGCTTTGTAGAAAAGTATGCTACAGGTGTTCTGTACAGGTGGCAATCTCACTCTCTGAACAGCACAGTTGCCTTCTGCAGCCACCATGACATGGTCTGATTGTACTTATTATTGGTCTTATTTCATTATGTCTTTACAAGAAATTTCACAGCTAAAATGTTTCATGTATGGCAATGTGAACTTTAACACAACGTGATGTGTTTGTGCTCTTTGCAACATAACAATAGAACAACTTTAGGCTAAAAACACAACTGTAGCGCTTACTCTGTCTCCTTTAGGCCCCATGTCACCCTTAAATCCAGGGAATCCATCTTCACCCTAAAGACAAGGGAAATATGGAAAGAAAAGAATTAGTTCTATGTGAAATGTATCTTTTTTGCAGTACAGCTATGTGCATTTCTGTGGCGGAGCAAGGTTTATTGACATGCCCATGACTCCCTAGGCACTGGAGGGTGACAAGGAAGGAACTAGAGTTTCTTATAGCCTCTGGGCTGCTCGTTTGTTGTCAATGGAGATGAATGGTTTCCAAGCACAATTCTATCATCAGAGAGATATTATAACAGGCTGGTGGGACAAAAAGCTTAGCAGATAGATGGTATAGGGAGCCATATCTCTCTATGTGTGCTGTACAATGTCTTCCGGATTATCACCGTTTTCTCATCCATCATTCTCACAGGTTACACAACTGCCCCAGACTTACCTCTCTGTATAGATTGTAACTTCTCATAGTGCATGTTAGAATATGCCAGCTGCTTCATCCAAACTGCCCCATCTGTATCTTTATGCATGTTTCCAGCAAGATCTATATCCATGAAAACCCTATTCCCATCATTACTGTGTACTGCCACTAGAATTTGCATCAGAAATTGCATGGATGGGCATATTTTTCAAAGAATATGAAAAACAAACGATCAATAATGGAAGAATGAGCCACTTTGTGAGAATTCAGATGCACGGATATTATGCTAATTTTCTACTGTCTTCTACTGCCCTAAAATTGACACACAGGGTCTGCCCCCTCCTCCCATCCCAACACACACACACATACATACACTCACCTAAATAACTGGTAATGGCATATAGTAAATTACCTTCTCTCCCTTTGTACCCTTCAAGCCTCGTATTCCATCAGCACCCTGTGAAAACAAAGGGATAGATGAATGAATATAAAGCAAGACAATATGCAGCCAAGCTTATAATTTCACTTCAGCCGTATCCATCACCTGTAAGCAGTAGGGCACATACAGTATACTATCCACTTTAGTAGGACCTACAGACTTTACTAAGACTCCAATCCACTCAACACTCTCTGCTTTTTTTTTTTATATATTAACATTTTGGATGTAATATCAATGTAAGTTGCAGCGTTTTGGTACTTTAACTGTCCATCTGTTTTCCTTTTCTTCATATTTATACAATTATACCAGCTGTGGTACCTAGATGTTCTAGCCCACAATCTTTTATAACCCAGTATTTGACAATATTATTTTTATAACTTCCGTACAGTCTCACGCAGTACATTGCTTCAGTAGATCTTGGTGCTACATTAACAAAAAAGTATATGTCAAGGCAGAAAATTTTCAGTAAATGCAGCACATCTCTGCCATTCATGCACCTTTCCCTGTACACAAACGTACCAGTTGATCTGCCAGAATGGCTCGTAAATCCTGTTTTTGGCTGACAATACACAGATTTTTTGTAGACTGAATGGGATCACCCCTGTCCAGTTATCTTTTGCTAAACTACTCAAACCCTTCCACTCTCCTGATCCCTACAATATGAACGCCAATTATTTTGTAGTTCACAATAAGAAGTAGGAGGGCTAACAAGTATTTTTTCACTTATTAAACAGATATAATAAAACATTTCAAAGGTTTATTTAACAGACCAAAAAGCAACAAATAAGAGAAATACATTTTTAGGTTTTATGTAAACATTAATACCAGTTATAAGTAAAGGAAGAACTAATATTATGTATTATTCTATAACAAATAAATATATTTTTTTACCTTTCACTGCCTATGTATTATTTTCCAATCCAGGTTTGAGTTTAACCGGTTACTTTGAAGCGACACAGTTTCTGAGACACTTTCTGCTTATAAAAAATTGAGCATACCCATTGGAAGATTTTTCCTCTATTCCCACTACAGGTTTTATCTTTATTTACAATATTAGCAAACTTATAACAGTCTTCTCTTCTTATAGCCAGGAAAATCAAATAAGTTTTCAAATATAACATTTTATATTTCACTATTTCATTATAATATAACACATATTATATGATATAACTCCTGCAGTCTCTTAAGACTGGACTGGGCTGGGAATTGCTATTCCAAATTTACAGACAGGTGGCTTATAAAAGTACTTGCTGGTCCTCGTTCATATTAGTAGTTATATTTTAAAAAAATAGGTTCATTGGCAACCCTCTGGAAGTGCGTCATAATGATTTTAGAATTACAAGTTTTCTCATTCATCGGGGTTTATGAAGCAACATAGTTTTGTTATCACGCAGCAGAACTTATCCTTAAAATGGTCTGCAAGAAAAGGGGGTGTGAAATACAAAAGACATCCCCCTCCACTTTTTTATTTAATGTCTTGGATCCTTGTCAGAACTATATTTTCATGAATTTATTGCTTTGGTGAAATTGAGCGCTGTCTGAGTCGCAGATACTTGCCAGCCTCTGACAGAAGGATGATAAGAAATACAATGTAACACTAATCGATCCATCTAAAGTCACAAATGATCCTTCCCTGTCTGCTCATTGAAGATTGCACGAATCAGACAAGCCGGGCTTTTCTGAAATTGAAAACACTATCAGAGGCTTTCAAGTTGTTAATTATAAAGCCTCCCTGTACTAGTCAAGTACTTGTAAAATGGGATGTTTATATGGGAGCTATAAGAAGTAATCAGCAGAGGTCCTCAGACTGTAATGATCTCTTCTGCAAATCATGCTTCTATCACTGCACACTCTACTGGTGAGATATGTGAATTGCACACTGCTCTGTAATTACTGTACAGTGTATCCTTATTTACTGAGCTGATATCATTGCTTAGGGCTCTAGAGATGGCATTCTGTAGGACATATATAGCTTCAGTGTATCCTCTAAGTAAATCTTTGGTCCCTGAAAACTGAATCAGTCTGATTCTGCCTAAATAACGGAATTCACAATATTATTTCTCTGTGCTCAGTATATAGACACTGCACCCTGCCTCATCTCTATTTGCTGGGTGTAAGTCTCATTATACATTCTTATTCTGCATATATGGATACTGAAAAATAGCACTTCTCTTGCTCTATACACTGGTCATAATGGCTTGTTTACACCAGCATCTGTGTTGGTCCGCAACTGCTGGGGTGCAGTGAGAAGGCTATGGTGGCAATGTCACAAAAAAAACTTTTTTTTATTCAAACTTAAATGGAATGTCACAAGCATAATGCAATGCAGTGGACTGCGTTGTGCTATGCTGCACTGAAAAAAAGCACTGTGATATTTTTTTCCACTGCACACCAATGTAAAGTGGTTGTGTGCATTGACCTAATTAGGAACAAGGCATTTGCCTTGTCTATGCATCCATACTGCGCTCAGCAGCCCTAAAGCACCTGGTGTAAACAAGCCTTACTTCTTGTTATCTGTTCATATTCTATATATTGATGCTGCACAGTTTTGCTTCTCTTGTCCTGTACACTGGATGCAATTCCCAGTATATGTTATTATGGTTGCTGCACAATGCCATTCATTTTGGCCTGTACCTTAAATATGATTCTCAATATTTGCTCTTAGACCCCATACACACTATGCAACTTTTGTTGTCAGATTTCCTTCAGATTTACCAAAAAAACATGTAGTGCAAGGGCCTGCCCGATTGCATACAAATTGAAACTCCTAGGGTTTGACCTCATATTATATGGTTTTGGTAAATGTGCAGGAAAACATCTACAGAAAATTGGATAGTGTGTATCCAGCTTTATTCAGTACATACAGATGCTGCAACTCCCTTTTTCCTGAGTGTATTCCTCGTTATTTGCTTTATGTATTTATGGAGGCTGCTAACATATCCTGTTCTGTATACTGGCTGTTATTCTCAGTATCTATACAGTATGGATGTTGCACAGTAGCACTTCTCATGTTCTGTATGCTGGTTGTAACTCTCAGTATCTGTCATATAGACATTTCACTGTACCTTTTCTCTTGTCTGTATGCTGAGTGCAATTCTCAGTATATAATGGTCTATATATTGACATGATATAACAATGATCTCATGTATTCTGGTACCTTTGGTGGTAAGATAGTTATTACAATATAGCTCTGAGGGATGGAAGACCCTATTTTCATGGGTTCTTTAAAGTAGCCCTTTAGTCTTCAACCTGAACTGGAAAATGTCAGCAATTGCTTAGTGTGTCCATTTATAAACCCATTTGTGATTGAGCTCATAGTGCACAATGACAGCAAATGGCTTCTGAGACACAAGAAAATAAATATATAAAGTAGTAAATTGTCTCCATTAAGCCCGACAGTACACCTATCCATCTCCACTTTAGCAAATCTAATTATGACACTTTGGAGGAGAATTTTTGCTGTTCTGCAGCCCCCTTCTCAGTGGCAGTGCAGGATAATTCACTTAGTTTAATGACAGCTCGAAAGGCAGATATTTTGCTCTTTACACTCTTAATGTCTCCCTAATGGAGAAGAGTGAAGTGCAGCCAGAAGAGGAAGCTGGAGGACGGCTGCCATTTTTGCACAGGCTGGCCTGAGTCAGCGCCACAATTAACCTCTCCACTGCCACAGGGGGCACAATGAATGGGCAGGCTGCTCTCTCCTACTGTATGCTTCTACTTGTTCTGTAAATGTATGCTGGAATTTGTGGCTAATCAACAGTGCAGGGTTCAAAGTCTAATTTTTTTTTGTTGTCCTAAAGCATTTACCTTTCTGCAACTGCCAACATATACTGGTGAATATTCACCACAGCTTTATATTTACCACTTCCTCATAACCACACTCCATGTGACCTATTCTAATTATAACACCACCCATCCTAAGACAGAAATGGCAACTTTTACTGGTAAAGTTGACTCTTTTGGTCCAAGTAAAGCCAGTCTTCATAGCGCTGAGCCAATAATAAAAAGTGGGAGGGGGTTAGTGCCAGGCTTGATCAGAAAAGGTAGCTATTAGAGCTCCTCAATTTGTGTGTTTATACAGCTGTTTAAAAGGTCTATAGAGAAACCTCTGATCACCTGTATTACATTTCTGTAAATAGTTTATTTACTTGGAAAAAGTCACAGGTTCACTTTACACTTCAACTCACAGAAGTTGCAAAGTCATCAACATGAAGTCATGCCATTGCATTGCACCCATGTAGTCCACTCTCCTCTGTGGTTGTGATAGCCAGGCATGACAACTGTTTTCCTATACCTTCCACAGTAATATAAGAACTATATCTTTACAAGGCCTGTGTAAAAGCCACAGATGGACGCTGATATTCCCTGACCAATGCTATTTCAGACCCAACGACATCAGTTTCAGTGGTTTAAGCTTCACCCTAGGCCACCACACACATTACAACCTGATTGCACAATCAACTTTACAGTTACCAAAATGATGTAATAAAAAAAAAAAAATACCTAAACTATCCAATCAACCTATATCCCATTAGGCAGGCCCTTGTGCAACATAGTTGTGGGTAGATCTAAAGGATATTGTATAGAAATTGTAATGTGTGTGATGAGTTTAAGGCCACACGCACACAGGACTTTAAAAAAACGTCCAAAAGACAGTAGCTTATCAGTGATTTTTTTCAGCTTTTACCAGCATTATATTACCTGCGTTTTTAAAGGGCCAGCGGTTTTTTTTGGGGATTCTTTTTCCAATTGATCTAAAACGTCCAAAATGTTGGGGAACAAAGTTTTTTGAGCGTCTGAACGTTTTTACAGCTGAAAAACGTCTCTCAGAACCCTCTGGTCTTGGGTTTCTTTTTACAGCTTAAAAACATCACTGCTCAAAACAGTTGATAACAGCCTATGTGTGTATGAACACATAGGATAACATGATGGAGGGTTTATTGACTGTAGAAAAAAAAACATCTGCAGCTAAAAACAGCTGCTGAAAAACAGTCAAAAAATGTCCTGTGTGCATGAGGCCTTAGAGTCAGAGAATAGCAAGACAATGGACAGATGGACAATGGTACAGACATTCCCAAAAGAGAAAAAAAACCCAGGGACCCTTTAGCAACACCTACCTTCACACCTCGAGGTCCTGGATACCCGATTGGTCCCTGAGGTCCTGAAGGACCCTGTAGGTAATGATACAAAAATGTAATGTCAAATGAAGCATTCAGTACAAAAGTTCCCTTGTGATAAATTGTTTTGCTTTTAATGTGCAGAACTTGTTTTGGCTAGTGTACATCACAGGAATTCACTGTGATGGTGGGGTACACTGCACTTGAACTTTGCATTAGGTTTTCATGTTGCTCTGCTGGGACTTCTGCTGAACATGTGAGATATTTATCATTAACTGAGTTTTTTTACTTTTGGTTGAACGGTTAAATGAAACCTATGTGCAAACTTGAAGCAGTGATAAAGCCTATACATTTGGCCATGTGATTGCTTTTGATGTCTATTAAAGCAGAGATCACCTGACCAATGCTAAAAAGTCAGAAACAGCAGTTTCTCAGGGATAGTCAAGGACTTTTTTTGCCCTTTATTTATCCATTGCAGCAAATCTGTTAATGTAAAATATGGCATCAACACAGTAGTACAGGTCCACTTCAAATAAGAATTCTGGCTAGCCTCCCCCCCCAACTTGGAATAGTAATCTGGACTGCAGCAAGCCAAGGGCCTGTATTTACAACACAGCGTGTGCCACTATCTTTGTTTTTCCAAGCTCCCCGATCAGAGTCTAAACTTTGAATTAAGTTTCTGTGCTGTTGCTTGGCAACCGATAGACAGAGACCTCACAGTGTCTACCTCCCTGCTCCAATCTGATTACAGCCCCGCGCACGCTTACTGCTGAATATGCATACGGCCACCTTAGACACGAGCAACCTGAGCTGCTTTCACCCCTCAAATCGTATTTGTTTACAACAAAAACCACACAGGCACACAATAAAGAATAAGAATTTGGGTCTCTTAGCAGTGGCGCACGTAGAGCATGGCAAAACATTCAACAGAAATAGAGGGATTTAGATGCTGGAAACCTGTAGGTAATTGTATAACTATTCCAACGGGCCACGCAGTGGGTTCTGCAATCATGGTTGCTGCCATCTGCCTCATTTTCTGAGACCAGAAAACCAATTCTTATTATTGGTAACACAGATTGGTGATGAACTCTACTGCACTGAACAGTCCTGTGGACCACAGCCAGCAAAAATAGTAATTAAATGGACCAGTAAACATAGTTACAAGTTGTGTAGAATTTCTCATGCACTAATTAACGCAAGATCATTTAAGAAAATTCAGCCAAAACATTTTTCTAGTTTTGGATAGTGTACAGAAGGGTTACAGTTGATTCACCTATTGACCATTGTCATTGAAACAGAGAGTGATAGGAAATCCAAAATTGAAGATTGTTACTGGACAAGAGTGGAGGGGAAATGTTAGAAGGGTTTTGCAGTGATTTTCTCTCACTTCCTCTTCTGTGTCTGCAAGTGCAGGGAAATCTTACTGATGGGGATATAAACTGCAATAATATCCCAGCAGAGGTTCCAACCCCTCCCCACTAAAAATAGAAGTTTTAGCTAGATTAAAGAGTTAGATTTTAAGATAAATTTAATGAGGGAAGCTGTGGGGTTGCAGACACAGCACTAGATGTTGATAGGTGTATCATTTGGTAAGACCCTGAAATTTTCACTTCATCGTTGTCAGATAAAGTTCAGATTATACAGTCTCACTTGTATTCCCATCGCACACGTTCCTGAAAAAAGGGCTCATCAGTAAGGATGGGCTGGAGCGTGTTCACAACTGCACGTGCCCGAGCCCGCCAGGAAGTTTACACTGCGTAGCGCTAATCACAGGCAGTGAGACATTTCCCGAGGCACGGCTGCAGCGAGCGGGAAATGACTCACTGCCTGTGATTAGCGCTGCGCAGTGCAAATTTCCTGGTGGGCTGGGGCACGTGCAGTTGCGAACACGCTCCAGCCTATCCTTACTCATCAGTAGTGGGTGCTGTAGCGACTACCAGCTGGATACTGGAAACATTACAGATAAATGCACATATCACTAGCACAGCAAGGATCCTCAAAATTGGTCAAAGTCTTTTATTGCAGAAAGATCACATCACAAGAACAAGTGCAACGTTTCAGCGCCACACAGGACCCCTTCACATGGCTGACGAAGGGGTCCTGCGTGCCTCCGAAACATTGCACTTGTTCTTGTGATCTCTCTGCAATAAAAGACTTTGGACGATATTTGAGGATTCTTGGTGTGCTGGCAAATATGTGCATTTATCTGTAATGTTCAGATTATAAGATGAATGGACAGCTGCAGCCCCTGACACCCATACAGGATGGAGGGTAAAATAATCTTTCCTTCATTGTCGGATCACCAGATCCCATTGTGGTGCAAGCTATGGGCTGTCCATGCCATCCTTACTTTGTTACTTATTGAGCCACGGAGATGAAAAAGTATGGTAAACATGATTTCTGATTTCACTAGCTGCATACTTGTTCTGGGTGATTTACTCACTAGGAGTATTGAAGTCCAAATGAGGATGAGAGCTCTGGAGCTTGTATATTTATAACAAGGGAGCACTGGCAGATTCCAAGCTTTATCTAGACATGCTCTTTATGTCTCCTTCAGTCCCAAAAGGCTGAATACACAGAACAATTGCATGCACAATTCATATGCAACTGATAACCGAAATATCAATTTAAAATATATTTTATATTTAATAAAGAGTTTATCTTAACTTAAGGAAAAGCTTAATGCTGAGGGTAGAGATCTCCATTCATGCAGCGGCCTTCCTGCCTGCAATTCTGTTATGGACCCTGTAGAAGCCCCTTTTTAAAGGTAAAATATATGTGAAGAAATGTGTCCACTGCCATTGCTAACCTCCTTCTAAAAATGTCAATTTCCATTCTGTCCCAGAATAAGGGCACACACTAGAACAACCTTTCTCAACCTTTCTACCCCAAAGGAAACCTTGAAATCATTTTTCAGGTATCTGGGTACCCCTTCTAAACCATTTTATTAGGGGGCAGTAGAAAACATACTCCTTACAATGGTGGTCAGAATCCCATGCTTACAGAGAGAGCTCAAGAGATCATTTGTGTCATGCTGTTGGTTGTGCCTAAAGCATTGGGCCTGTGAACAATGCAGGTACCAACAAATGGGAAGGAACATCAACCACAGTTCGAGGAAAACCTAACATTCTCTGGAGGAACCCTGGTTGAGAATTAGAAAGTCAAAGGAAAACTATAATCCCTATCTAGGCACTTGCTTTGGGTGAGTGACAAACTATTGAAGCCACTGGATCAACATAGCAGCTGACATGCCACATTTTCAGAAAAAGGTCAGTATTTGGAGCCTCCAATTTTTTTCCTTTACATCTGAACCTGCTGAAATGGTAGAACTGATTGCACACAACAGTGCAGCAAATAAAAAATACTGAGGCTTTCTATAAGCATGCTGACAGAATTCAATCAGATTACAGCTGTTATACTTTAAACTTATGGATAAAACAATGGAATCATATTGGGTGCTTAAAGCCACACATTTTTACTCCATTATGTTCCTCCATTATATATGAGGCTTATTGGTGTATGAGTTGCATGTTGCCTTGAGCTCTCCAAGCTTAGAATAAACCTGGTGTGACATTGAACTGGCTCCCCCAGGCAGAGCGCTGCATTTCATTACAGGCAAATTGCTGGAGTGCTGCTTGCTAATTGGCCGACGACAGGTTAGCATGACCACACCAAATGTAACATAACACATACCCTCGCCTTGTGCAGAGATTCCAATCTCTCGCATCCCATGTGACGAGTGTAACTGTGCTGTTACTGGAAAGAGACGCTCCACAGTAAACATAAAAGATAATCTTTATTCAATCTATTTGTTACTTTACCCCATTAAAGGATCATTATAGTTTTAAATGTGCTCCTCTAATATAACCAAATACAAAAGAAACTTTGCAAATGTAACTTATTACTTTTGCCTTCCCTTTCCTTATTTTCTGATCGCAGTTAACACACCAAGCCAGTATTGTTCTCTTTACATCCAGCCTGTCTGCAGCCTGCACTGTAACTGCAGACCAGGACAGAGGGCAAAGACATTATGTGCTGCACAAACTTCTAAGGGCCAGTGTCTTCAGTGCTGGGAGATAGTGATGCCAAGCAAGATTGTGTGTCTGTAGCAGGGGAACAGGTCTGTACAGGGAAGATGTGTTAAATTCTCTGTAGTGTTTTTATTGCTCTCTGTGTCCCCATTGGAGTGATTTAACCTCATCTCCTGTACCAGTAAGAGGAAGTAATGGGAAATCTCTCTGAGGACGACATATATATAGACAAAGGCAAGTTTACAGTGGGGAGAGCTGGTTATTGGTTTTTGAGTCTACCTGTATCAGTGCCACCTATTCCCTCACAATGTTCCTCCTGGTGTCATTGGAACATGAAGCAAGTGGAAATCAGACACAGACAGCAATAAAACCTGACAGATGGTTCAACTCTTACCCTCTCCACTAAAAACTTAACATAATGTTTTGGCTGGTATTGGGCTTTTCATTAAACAAGCCAAAAGGTTTATTCTCCTGCACCATAGTGCATATATATATATATAT
>BLSH010248633.1:353605-373168 GCA_018402905.1 Glandirana rugosa | reverse complement strand
CTAAAGTAACGTTGAACGTATATGAAGACAATTTACTTCAGTGCTCGGCGTTACTTCTGCTGTCACGTTTAGCGTGGTCACACTTGCCCCCGATTTTGAATCTTCGACTAAACAATGATACGTGTCGACGTGGTCAAAATTATTTATAGGGGGATTCAGAACAATCGCGGAGCAGAACGGGAGAGAAGACATAGACAAGACAAGGAACCCATACCTATTAAGGTCCCACATCTTTTAGCCTAGATTCCTACGATCACCCATGGATCTCCATCGAAACTTTTCATAACGGAAGAATATCTAAATGAAATTTACATGTACTTATGAGTCGATATCTCAAGACTTTTAAGAGGTTGGAATTTTGGAATGGTGGACGTCGCCGACAACAGTTTTGCTGCAGGTGGTAAGGTTTTAAGGTTGGAGAATTTTCAGAACTCTATAGCTGAGTATTCATGTACATTTAAAGTAAATCTATAAGAAGGCAATA
The DNA here is from genome assembly GCA_018402905.1 of Glandirana rugosa. Classification (NCBI taxonomy): domain Eukaryota; kingdom Metazoa; phylum Chordata; class Amphibia; order Anura; family Ranidae; genus Glandirana; species Glandirana rugosa. Next base: position 372,684 of record BLSH010248633.1, on the reverse strand, counting down.
CTTTTCAAAGCTACCTCTAGGTACCCACTAGCATCCTTAGATCCGATTTTCTACACCCTGGAATTATCCATACCCAAGGAACAGAACAGATACAGAAGAGAGGGCAAGACGAGGCGCTAACAAGACTTAGGGGGATATTTATTAAAACTGGTGCAGCTGTGCATAGTAACAAATCAGCTTCTAAGTTTTAGCCCCCGTTCACACTGGTGCGATTTGCACTGTCGTCTTCATTGCGGCTCGTGACTTCATTTAACAGAAGTATATGCAAGTTGCAATGAAATCGATAAAAAGTAGTGCAGGAACCTGGATTGCACCCCATCAATGGGGTGCAACTTGCCATGCGATTTGGAACTGTGAAATCGCATGACAAGTTGCACTGGTGTGAACGGGGGCATGTGACTGGCCGCAGCCCAGACTTTGCTGGAACAATTTGAATACAGCACTGTAACATTCACTAACATGAAGAATTAGCGCTGTCAGCTGATCATGCAGAATTTTAAATCCAGGTGTGGAAGTACAGAGCCTAAATACTGCAAATTAGCTAAGCCACGCAGCTTCTTGTTAATGGCTCGGGTGACTCTCATGACATGAAATGAACACACATTTCTACCAATCAGACAACATTTTTCTGCTTAAGCTGGCCATACAATTTTCGTGTTCAATTTCCTTTAGATTTACCTTCAACTATGTAAGTCAAGAGCATTCCTGATTGCATACAGATTGAAAGTGTTTAGGTTTGACCTCATATTATATGGTTTTGGTAAATCTAGGAAAGTTGTACAAGAAAATTGTATACTGTATGGCCAGCCGTAGCCTGTAATTCTACCACAACAAATGTTTTGGTGTAATAGAAGATTCTGCTGCTCCCCTTTATGTAACCTTTTTTGAGTTTGCTCTGCCCATGTATCTAAATCCAGTGAATTAAATAAAAAAAATGGTTCTATTTTATTTACTAATTTCCCCTATTAATAAATGCCACAGAATATGTTTTCACTATATCAAGAAAGAGTAGCTAATAACGTTTGTCATAAATGTTGGTAATTTTGCAAAGAGGGCCAGTTATGCTGTTCCATCCAAAGTTGATATTTCAGGTTTATGCTATTGATGACTGATCACATGCTGTCTTGCTTATCTTTCTAAGCCCACGTTCACATTGGGCCGATTTGGCATGCGATTTGATAGGTCAAATCGCATGCCAAATTGGCGGCTATTACCGGCAATAGCACAGTCCGAATTGGTGCGACGCCGCACCGATTCCCAAAAGTAGTTCCTGCCCTACTTTTGGGACTTTGGGGCAAATTCAATATACTTCTGTGCAGGAACCCGCACAGATGTCTCTGAAATCGCTCCCAAAGTCGGACTGACATGCGGGGCTGAACTCACACGATTTCTAACCCGCTGTCAGTGTGAACCTGGGCAAACAGAACTTCCACTTCAACAAACATTACACAGCAACATGGTGGTGGCAGCAGCACCATCCACTATGGATTCTTTGTAAAATAAAAGCAAATGGGGGGGGGGGTCTGTGTGTGAAAGAGCGACACTTTCATTATGGAATTTTGGGAGGTGCTACTGGTGGAAAATCTCACCATTCTGGGAGCGGCTGAGACCAAAACAACTGTGAGAAAATCTCAGCATTGTGGGAGGGGCAGAGACACAAACTATTGCAGAAAAATGGTACATTAATAGGAGGAGCTGAGACTAAAACAACTGCAGGGAAATCACATCACTGGAGTGTCAGAGAGAATTAGGCGATTCATCTCACCGGTGCACACCAAAAATTGAAATAGCTACTTTGTGTGGAGCTGACATTTAAATTAATGGGAGCACTGTATAATAACATACTACCATACCTGAGTTCCTTTCTCTCCTGGGGGTCCTTCCTTTCCGGGGTGACCCTGTGTGGAGAATAAGAGAGGGTAAGATATTTTCATACAGTTTGACTAATATCTGCATTGCTAAGTGAGATGTATAATTAGCAGCACACCTGGACTTCGTGCCTCCCGCCGCTGCTAGCAGAGAACATAGATCTTGTATAAACACCAGAACATTGTATGAATACCAATGATCCCAGACCCCGCTAAATGGTGCGCACAGCCTTGCGCAGGGAGAGAGTTCTCTGCATTACCATTTACGGCTTGGTTCTGCTGCTTTAGCGCTCCTCACCTGGAGTAATTAAATGTATTTTGCTCTCAGAAGTCCTTTGTTTATATTCACGCTGTGCTGCTTGTGTGATTCTCAGCATAATCTGCAAATTACTGCACTGAAATTAAGTTTATAGCAGGCACCACATGAAGTAGGGGATAATGCCATGAACAGTGACACAGAGAAGGGGGTGCTCTTAGGTTATACACAAGATATCTATAAGGGTCCATTTACAGAAAGTTCTATCATTTCTGGGATTTAAGAAAATCTGAGAAAGATTATACACACCACCTGTAACCTGTGATTGTCAATGCAGAGGAAACAAAGAAGGAATTTGGCTGCAGGGAATCTTGAGCATAAATATACAGTAGATCAAAATCCAAATTAATTTTGGGTCTTGCCCAAATAAATCATGGAAAATGATAATAAACAAATGTATCCCATATAATCCAAATACTGGCCCCAGGAATATCACGAGCTCTGTAGTGTGACAATGCCACTGCCTCAGTGCCTGTGCTTGTCCTAAAGAGAACTTCTAATGAATGGGGCAGTTGTAAGAATCTGAATTTCCACCATTATTTGGTATAATAGTGCAGGCTTATGTCTCAGGGATAGGTTGTTGCATTGCTATTAACTTGGATTCCTTTCCTGCCTGAGCAATAATGTCAGTTCTGTGTCAAGCTATAAGGCCCCCATCAAGGCTGACCATCTCATGCTCAGGGCTGTTAACTGACACTTGGTCAGGGTAAAAATGGCAATTAATAAAGCTTTTAGCTTTCTTTCATGTAATCCTGACAGTATCATTGTTATATGACAGTTCCACAAGTGTCTGTTATTAGCACAGACAGGCTATTGGGTTTTCACTGTTCTGCTGTGGTACGTTCCGGTAATGCTTGTGTTACTGTAATTCACGTTACGCAAGTTGTGGTGGCATAATTTTGAATGGCACCCCAACACACCAAGGCAACAACTCCAATGAGGTGCAGTACACCATACAGAACGGTATTGCACTACCATGTGCTGTGCTCAGCTGTGTTGCCAAAATGGTTATTGTCTGGTTTCTTTTCTTTCATTTTCATTTTGGTGCGTTGCCATCCCATTCATTTTGAATAGGCTACCTTAACACAATGCACATTCATATGCAAAAAAGCATGTTAACACAACGCACTAGACTAGGTGAAGGTAAACCCAGGCTTACGCTTCAGCTACAGTAGGGTGGCATTACAAATAAATTACATCAAATCTAGCAATCCTTGGGACATATGGCTGAGCTAGTATTTAAATAATTAAAGGGTGATGGGTGACATGTTAGTGACTAGAGATTTATGTAATGGCCTATATTCCATTTCTGTTACTCTTCCAATTCTGACTCTTTTCTCTCTGCTAGTTTGAGTGCATACTTACTTCCGGGATGCTGTTAGGTGATTGTGCCCTCCTACTGCTGTTCAGTAGTAGTCTCCCCCCACCTTTTTTTCTTTTTTCTCCCCCTTCTGATTCCCATCTCTCCTTGGATTGTCCCATTTTTGGGCTCACCACTCAATGATAGCATCCTAGATGTAGAAGTAGTTTTCTGAATAGACATCCACATATGTAGACATTATTTATCTCCTCTATATTATAAAATCAAACCCAATTGTTTTCTGTTTTGCTTATATTACCATATCTAGTATGTATTAGGTTAGCTTCTGCTATGAGGATTTTTGTCCTTCCCTTTTTCTTCTGTATAATATGACCGAATTTTTATGGTTTCTACGGATCTCACTGTAAAGCACTTATATGTATGGGTATCCCTATGTTTTCCTGTTATGGTCATGTTTGTACCCTTCTGGTCCATCATGGACATTTGTTTTTTGTACTTTAACATCTGCAACTTAATAAAACAGAGGTTAAATATAATGTCCTATATTCCTAGAAAGAGCACAACACATCAGCACTGGCAACCAATAAAGTTATGACTGAGAGAGCAAGTGTGCACTCATCAGACCACGGAAGTTAGCCCCAACCCCTTCGCTCCTTCCCAGTTGCACCTCAATCAATAATATCACACAGCTACAGCAGTAATGATATACCTGACAACTTAATGTTTCAAATCATAACACTGCATGCAGAATTTCATCCTGCTGCCTTGCTTCCAAGTCAAGACTCATGGAGGCTGTTATTCCTCAAGTTGGCATTCATCTTTGTTTTTGTCTTTTTTTCAATAGGTTTTTCTGCATTTTGCCGTTTTATCTTTCACCGGCCTGTATACTTTTCATCATATTTGTTTTCTACAGCTTGATTCCCTGCATCAAACTTTTTAAAAACAGAGAAAAGCTGCCAGAATCCGGGAAAACAGAGAGATGATGCAATGATATGAAAAGCCATGATTTTGCAGATCTTCCTGGAGTGTTTCTGCTTTTGGAACAAAAAATGACTTTCATCTGACAAATCTATGCCCTCAGTGCTTCATGTGTGGGTGGAGCAGACTGCACTAACCGCAGCCTTTGTATGAAAAGATCCCTCTCATTACAAACCATCTTACAGATGAAACAACTGCTTAAAGTAAACCTTTCTAAAAAGATACAGAGGATCCACCATTAGATTTTTCAAGCTTAATTGAACTTTCTGTTTAAATTGGTAAATACATTACAGGTGCATCAAAACAAAAGGCATGCAAAGTCTTACAGTTTCTTTTCCTTCTAAAAAAAAGTAATTGTTCAGCCAGCATACTGCAGAGTGAGGCCCTTGCGCTTTGTGGGAAAGTAGTGATCTAATTGTTACTTGGCTGTAACACAGCAGGGGGCATGTTAGTGAGACGCTGCAGTAAGATCTCTTCTTCCCCGCAGAGTGCAAGGGTACCACTCAGGGTACCACTCAGCAGCATGCTGGCTTTTCTACTCAGACTTTGCTGCTTTCTAAGGCTAAGTTCACACCTGTGCGGCCGAGCGGGCCACGGTTTGCGCGGGCACGAGAGCCTATTTATTTGAATGGGCTGCTGTGCCCCGCGACATGGACGAAAGAAGTCCCTGCACTGAGGTTGTGGCTGCCAGTATTTGTGCGGGTCCCGCAGCTGCACCACCTGCACAGAAGTGAACCTAGCCTTGAGTAAAACTAAGATAATTGTTAACTGAATGAGGTTTGAATGATGCAGGCTCCAGAACTGTCATCCTTTACATTGCAGCTAGTAAAGCCTGAAAATCCTGAAACCTAGCTCTGGCCAAAATGTGTTTTATTTTTTGAATTCAACTGTAAAATAGAATAGGGAGGAGTTAAAAAATTTTTCAAGTTCTTACTTCTGTTTGTGATCTCATTTCGGAGGAGAGGTTACCTCCTTTTCTGTCTCGGTGACACCAGTGCAAAAAATGGGGGGAGCAGTTGTCACTTGGACAGAAAAGCAAAAACAGCAATAAAAACATTATAAAAAGATTTTTTTTTCCGTGTCTCTGTTAGAGATATTCTCAACACTTCCTGTCCTGATAAAGGCCCTAACCCTTCCCCATTCCTTCAAAAATGAAGTAAATTGTTTTGGCTGAGGTTGTGTTGTCCGCTTGTTCCAGTTCAGTGACACTTAGGTAATAAAGACAGGATAAAAGCATCAAAAGCTGCACTTTTAGAAACCCAACCAGCAATGGCAGCTCCCAAATTTATCCTTTGACAGATTACCTTTAAACAGCTCATACACCTACCTGCACATTGAGCTTCTTTCTCTACATTTGCAGCTGGATCTACAAGAAATTTGCCTTCCATGCATCTGCAAGAATATATCTGACAGATGTGGACCCAGTGGGTGCTGATTGACCAGATTATATAGGGATGAATGAAATAGTTGTTGGAGAGAAATGACAATGACTGCATCTTCCACCCTGACAGTTCCTATATTTGAGCAGTGGTCTGTCAGTCTGAAAAATTTCTACACAGGCCAGACTGGCCTAAAACAACCTTCTCTGCAGATAGACTAAATATGTATGACTAAGCCCATAGAAAACCTCCTGCATGAGATGTAAAAGAAAAACTGAACTGTATACTTACAGGTGGACCATCAGCACCAGGCATGCCAGGAAGTCCAGGTTTTCCTAGTGGGCCCTGAAAGCAGCAAAAAAGATTATTTATTAGATTTTCAGTGTTACTTTCCAGGTTGCTGAATTGCAAATCCCACAATGCCCTGCATTTGGGGTGGTCAGTAAAGCAAAAGCCCTGAAGTGCCAGTATGCAGATTATCATCCCCCACCCCTTCCCAGTGTGAGTTTGTTGCAGTTTGTAGCACTTAATGAAATAAGGAACTCTGAAAACTTTCATGATTTGGCTAAAAGCTCATGGGCCTGTGTACACAGGCTTTGGGCTTATGTCAGTGGCAACAGTATGAAATCATTTTGAGATGCTTCTGAGATCATTCAGAGTTTGTTGACCTGCAGTTGGCCTCTGTCTGACTGCACGTGTCCTGTTTCAAGTGGGTTTTGCATTTCTATTGACTTATATGGGAATGCAGAACCTTTCTGACACAAACAAAAGGCTGTCATAGGCCAGTAAGAGCCAGTTCACACGGGCAACTTGTCAGACGACTTGAGTCGCTTGACAAGTCGCGCTCCATGCATTGCAATGGAACCGTTCTAATAGGAGCGACTCAAGTCGCTCCGACTTAGAAAAAGGTTCCTGTACTACTTTGCGGGCGACTTGCATTGACTTCTATTACAGAAGTCGATTGCAAGCTGCACTGAAGTCGCGATGTACGGGGTCGCGCTGAGTCGCCCCTGAAGTCGGATCACCCATGTGTGAACCAGCTCTAAGGGAATCAGTTTTCTTATTTTACCTTGTTTTAATCTATTTGTAAATGTGATAAACCTATTATAAATTATAACTTATGTTAAGATTTTATAACCCTTGTTTCTTTTTTGTAATTTGTTACATATAACAACAGCTTCCTGCCTAGTAGACCTGTACAATGATTTTCAAACTTATTTCGGCCTATGGAGAGCATCCTGTTTTCATGTTATACCTGACCCACAACCCTTTATTATCTCAGCAGTCATTAAAGTAGAACTTCAGACGAAGAGGTAGAATCACAGCTGAAATATGTGTACCTGAACTTTTACCTGCCCCAGAATTTGTAATATAATGGAATCAGTCTTGTAATCCTGACACCTCTGCTAGACAGGTAAATTTCCTCTACTGCTGGTATCCAATACAGCTTGACCACTAACACCCCACCCTGCCTATGGTTAGGAAGTAAAGAAGCAATACATTAATAAGGTGATCATGCTGCTCCCAGTCTTCTAAGCATGCATACTGTGCAAAGCAGTATAGTTTTTTTTTTTTTTTTTAAACAGCAGTATTGCTGGGTCTAGCCTATTACTCTGTATAAAATTAATTTCAGTAAAAAAAGACAAAAATAGGTGTACTCTTTGCAGTGAGTGAATAGATTGTGAACAGAAAACCGCATGCTAAATTCATGCCTTATATAAATATTTTCCTGCGGGTTACAGACTAATAACTAACTTTTCTGATGGACCTCTGTGCACAAGAAATTGGTCCTCACGGTTTGCTCATCCATTCATTTGTAAAAGAGTGATGTGGGTTAGTTGTGTATTTTTTGATGCCTAAAGATGTAAAGTCGCAGAGTGTGTCATTTTACATTGTGTGGCATGTGATTTACTGCTGGTTTAATGGAGCCATGAAAGGAATACATCATTGTATGAACATAGAGGATTAATGTAAACATGTCATCCTTAATTGGAGAGACATTCTCTGCTAAACACTACCGTGGAAGAGGGGAGGATGACAGTCTTGGTGCAAACAATGTAGAAGCAGATGGAGTGTATATTACTGTAAGTACATAACAGCTGCCTCATGTCATATTACCTTCTCTCCTGGCGGTCCGATGGCACCCTGTGGACCTGGAAGACCCTGAGGGGCAAAAAAAAAAAAAATCTTTAGTACTTTTCTTACAAGGTCTACATTTATTGGAGGACTCCAGAGTAGATTGAAATAAATGAGTAATTCAATTATTTAATTTGACCTCTGAGATAACTTAGTATATTGACAATGTTATTTCAACATTCGGGTTTTGTTTGCGGCTAATGCTCTTTTGTTGCTTTTACATAACATCTTGTTTTCTTTAGTGCTACTATAGTCCATCACTACTTGGAAAGTGCAAACTTCCTCCTTGATTATTTATTAATGCCACAGATCAAATACATAATGCTAAGACTACTATCCTAAAGATACTATAAAGTCGGTCTTCATCGGGTCATAGCATGTGGGTATTCAACACAGGAAACCTAGCAAAATATACACTCAGGCAAATTAGCCATTATCTCCGATTCACTCCGTTTGTGGACTCAGTAAGATTGCTGCAGCATTCTTGTATCAGGTGCAACACTGTAAAATTATCATTGTTGACTTGTTCGTTCCTTTTAAAATTCAAGCTTAGACAAAAGGTCGCCAGGTGTTCACCACTCAAGATGGCGGCCCAGCGGGAGTTACACGCTTACCCCACACCATCTGGGCACTTCATAAATAAAATCTGAGACTGCAGAGGAATTACTGATGGGATGCAAATCTTCCTGATAGCATCAAGGTGACAATGAGCAGGGCACAAGGACTGACAGAGTTACATACAGAGAGGTATATATTAAAGTCAACCTATAATGCAGCACTGAAAATTGTCCTATAAATATTACAGCCAAATACTTGGCACTCATGTTCTGAATTTCCCATGCCAACCCTGGCATTAGTTCTCTCTTAGAGGGGGTGTCATTAGGAGCCATTGATGGCAATGGGTCAAAGTGTTCAGGTTCATATTTTGTAGGCATCACCTAAATGAATGCAGCAAAACAAACAATAATCTAAGGACTCAAGTGATTTGTTTCAGTTAGTCCAAGATTGTGTTCCTCTTTCAATAGTGGTATGTAAGGGGCAATTGCTAACACCAGGTAAATGCAGTTAAAAATGTGTGCTACCAATTATTGGGAAATCTTAAGCTAATAGCATTTTACTTGTATTTAAAGATTAGACTCACCTGTGCACCTGGGTTTCCCTGCTGGCCTGGTGGTCCTGGTTCACCTTGAGGTCCCTGAAAGAAGATGAGGCAACGGTCATCATAAAAAATTAATCATTAATATATCAACACCACCAGGGAAAGTCACAAATGTCTTCTAAGGCCTCATGTACACTACAGCAGCCCCTGAACTCTCCTCTATGTTATATGTGTACATGTACACTCAGTAGAGTCGTTTAGAGGCAGTTGAGGTTACAGGAATTTTTTTGAAAGCAGAAAAATAGCATTCAGGACTGTAGTTTACCAGCATTTCAAACGCCTAATGCTTGTAGCTGCATGCAACTAAATGCAACCGTTTACGTTTCTAAGCATTTTTAAAGGGGAAAAAAAAATTCTGATAATCATATTAAAATGTTGAAAAAACACAAATTTAACCACATGCTGTTGCGTGCATCAATGGATGAGTCCACTAGCAACCAACTTTGGTCCTCTAAGGCAATTGTCTAGTCTTCTGAGCCTCAACAACATCAGAAGCATTTCCTCACACATGCTCATGATGAGATCCATAGTGAAAACACAAAAAATAAGACAGCTATCTATAAGCACACTGCTCTCTCTGCTGCTGCTCTGTCTTCTATCACAGAAAGTCACCCAACCTCCGGCCATGAAGATCGGCACTCAGTAAAAAGGTTTCTAAGTCAATGAATCTTCAATATTAATGTGTATTTCATCTTGTGATTCAATAACAACTTCTGTTTTGTACAGAGGAAGCTTATTTGCTCCCCAGATGACATCATAGCCATACGACACTTACCACACTGCCCTTGGGACCAACTGGTCCGTCCATTCCTGACACGCCCTAAAAAAAGTAGATGACATAACTTCAGACACAGTAACAATGTCACACAAAACCTACCGATTATGACATTTCATTTTTAGTGTATAGTGTCTGTAAAATTGCTATGATGGAATGAATATATTTATGTGTTAGCAGTCATCAATCTGCTCTATTTACCAATGTAGCTGCAGTTTGGAGGCAACATAACGCTGAATAACTTGGAAATTGTTTGAAATACAACAATAACATATCTATAGCCAAAGCCTTGTTTAGTTTATGGATGGAGTGAGGAATGGCTAAAACTCCTATCAGGTTCCCCTTGGGAAGTTTTCTGCCCATTTCCACCCTGGAGAGCAAGAAGTAAAAGGAAATCCCTACAAAGTGAGGGAAAAGGTATTTTAAATAGTGGTCACTGAACAGAAATTCCCATTAGAAGATTTCCCTCCCCTCCTCTTTTAGTGACTAGTGACAGCGATAACATTTCAGATTTCCTATTGGTCAGAAGGTGTTGCAGTCACAAAATAAGCAGGACGGCAAAGCAACAAGTATTATGAAGTAACAAGTAAATTGCCCAGTAAACACCGGGAGCTTTAGTTTCTCTTTTCAAGCGCTTTTGAGGTGTTAGCGGTGCGCTTTTTTGAAGGTCACGTGACTCAGAAGAACCATTTTAAGGCGCTTTTTGTATGCTTTTTAAGCACTTTCTATTCATCTCAATGGAGAGGGGCATTTCTGAGGCCCTTTTTTAGCGCTCCAAACATGCTCCAAAGATGCAGCTTGCAGGAGTTTTTTCACCGCCCTGCCAGCGCACTGCCCAAGTGTGAAAGCACTCATTAATTTTAATGGAAATAGGTGTTTGTGAGCCTTTCAGGCGCTTTTTTTAAATGCAAAAGCACCTCAGTGTGAAAGGGATCTAAAGCTTCATGCAGACTAATACACGGGGAGGGGGGGGAAGGTCGCAGCGTGCAGAAACTGCATAATTACTCTCCCAGGGCCCGCAGCCGCCATGTTCAGCTGCCCATTGAGATGAATTAGAAGGTGCTGTTGCATGTGGTTTTGAAGCCTGGGTTGCGTAAAAGTACCTGCATGCATGCGGACATATGCTCACAATGCATACTATCTGCATTTGTAGCATATTCCCATGCGTGTGTGTGCTTTACACAACCCCTCTGTGCATGACAACATATAGCCACATGTTTCAATTTATCTCAATAGGTGGCTTAAGCAGCGGCTGGGACAGTAATTACACAGGCTCTGCTACAACCCTCAGTCCACATTATTATAGGATGCAGCAAGCTTATGGAAACAATGCGCTAGTGGGCACATTGAGAATTTTTAACATGACAGAAAATCTCTGCATGCAATGAACGCATCCGATTTATGGAAGTGTTTGTTGTTAAGCTGTGCCAATTTAATCAGCATCTCAGAAAATTCATTTTTTTCAGGCCTACTATGCACATCTTTATCATAAGGAGGACAAAACCAGAGGCTTTTTCTATTACAACCAATCAAGTTTACATTTTATTCTCACAAAGAACACCAACAACAGCTGGACAGATCTTTTGCTGTAGTTTTCATCATTCAGATGCACAGAAGGATGCTTATTGGAACTGTCGTCCCAGCAGGAAAAACCCGGATGTGCATGAACAGTCTGATGGGATGAGAATTCTTTGTATACACTTACTAAACAACATTTCACAGCCCAAAGCTCCAAATGTTTATCTTCTCTTCAACACCATCAACATGATAGATGTGTTTGTGGGACTCCAATCACCAGCTTGTTCTGCTATGAGCCACAACTTATCAGCCTGACTTTAATATCGGCAGAAATTGTACAGTAATTCCCTGGCTTGGGCTTATTAAACATTGCTGCTGCTGCGCCACTATATACGGAATGATGGGGGAGATGGATTACTGCAGATACAGCAGCATGGAATGTGTAACCCACAGAGGCAGCCCTTCCCCAGTGCTGTCGCCTGGTAGACAAACTTACGTGAGGTCCAGGGGGGCCTGGAGGCCCTTTTGGTCCCAACAGTCCTCGTGGTCCCTGTAAATAACACAAATAAACAGTGAAAAGTTGCCATTGGTTTGACTCATACACTTATGTATACTACAAAGGGGACAATTTCACAAATGACAGTAGCCCTTAATAATCTTACTCTCTATGTCCTGATAAAAACTGTTCACAATCTGTGATAATCCAGTATTAAACAGGTGAGATATTAGATGTAATCAGTGTACTGGTAATATAGAGGCAATGTCAGCTCTTGCAAGGATGTTTAAAGGGCAACAATTTTATCTTTAAGTATTTTTTTACAACTTATAGAAAAAGGTGACCAGCGTTATGTGAGTAGACTTATTAGAGAGTGTTCATGTTTTTAAAACCATGTCTGTGTGTGTAGTTTGTTATTGTAAATGTACATTTGCTTATTAAATAGGCCTTCCTCTTAGTGGTTTCACAGAGTGGTTTTGCTTTACTGTTCCTTATCTTAATTGCATTTGCAAATATGGAATGCAGTCATTTGATTATAGAACAGTAAGCATGTAAAATGTGAAAGTTTTATTAGTTAGCTCTATTTTGTAATAGAGTGTAACTAAAATGGTTGTGTATAAACAAGCTACGTCCAGAGTAGTATATGCTTCTCAACTCTACGAGTTCACCAGGAGAAACTGTACTTATCTGAGGATAAAAATCTTATTTTCTAACCAAACCTTAGCTGAGCCGTGTAAGAAAAAGCAGCACAGAAACATCATTCTAAATTTACTGGTTACGAATTCACATCAGACATACTTCACACAAATATAGACCATACATAAAAGGCTACTATACCATATTTATAACAAATACAATATCCAGGATTTTTGGTTTTATGGCTTGGGGAAGGCAGAGATAATGGTGGATAATCTATTTTTTTTTCAGTCACATGGGAGATAAAGTGGAGTATCTTATCTGTGGGATGCTAATTTAGGGGTGTTAAGGTAGTCTCTGGGATAGCAATAGGATTCATATGAGCAATGACGAAAACAGTTACTATAGGTTTATAATGCAACCTAATTCACCAAAATTCTTTCTTTTAGATGTCACACAAGGTGACAATTTCAGGTTATATAGAAGGTTTTTAGTTTTATACTTGTGTAATAACTGGGAAAAGATTGGGTGGGGAGGGGGTGGGGGTGTTGCACCTTGGGTAACTCTGAAATGTAGTAATACAATATATATGTGAACTACTAATTGACTATATCCATTCCATCACATTCTGCAGATATTCTCTATAATATACTGATATTACAATCTGAAACACGTACAGGTTCACCTGGCAATCCTCTGGGTCCGACATCTCCATCATCACCCTAAAGAAAGAGAGATATGTTACATTTATCTGTTGTGTAATCCTGGCACAGCAGGTCAGTCCCATCACCCAGAACTAATAAAATGTTCATCATCATCTTTTCTGGGCTCTAGCACTCCTCTGATCTTTACAGGTCAGCCAATATTCTCACCGCTGTATAAAGGGACAGCCGGATAATATTTGCTTTCTGTTGGCTTTATCATTTTCTATCCATCAAGTTCAAAAGTTCATTTTCAAAGCTCCTGCTGAACACATTGTTTCCTTGGAATGGTGGCCATATATGTCCTTTATGCAGTTATTTGCCCTCTGGGTTACCCTTACAGCTCAAGGACAAGTGGTTTGTCAATAGCCACCAAATAAAAATAAAAGCATGCCCAACAGCAGAATGGGTCGTCATAGGTGTATCTAACCCTGAGCTGTAACAGTCAAAGAAATGGAGCTTCTTCTCATAAGCCACCAGATTCAAACTTGCTCAGAAATTTGGAGTTTAATTGGTAAGCATGTAGAAATAACTTTAGTTCTTAGTAAAAACACAGTGATATAATAGACATTAAGTGGCAATTCCTTTACAAACAGGGAATGCATGAATCATGACTGACTGGTCATCAATCTTGGACGTAGCATGTGGAATAGATGACAACACAGTAGGCAGCTTACCCTCTCTCCATCCTCTCCTGGTGGTCCTGGAGGTCCAGATGGGCCTGATTCACCCTGTCAATAGTCAACAATTACATATTAAGACCCTGATTACCAACATGATGCACTGTAAAAAGTTATAGCAGAAATAAAATAAACTTACACGATGCCCCTTCTCTCCGGGTAAACCAGCCAGACCGTCAAATCCTCTGTCACCCTGAAAAATAAATTATTTTAATTTCACATTAAACGTAAGCACCTAAAAAGTCACTCTTTTAGATCCATCATTCCCGATAAGCCATACCTTGGGTCCAGTTTGTCCCGGCATCCCGCGAGCACCATCGCTGCCTGCCCGACCCTGAAAGGTGCAAAAATATGGGTGTCAGTCTGGGAGATTTGGCTTTTATGATTGATCTGTCAGATACTGATAAAAAGAAACAGAGCAAATGCCCTGCTCAACATCAATTTACTGAAAGATTGTTTTCAGTCAACAAAACATACAAAATAACATATGAGTAACATTATTACCAATGTAAATTTATTGAGACATTGGGCATAATTACATGCTAAACTAAATCTAAACCATATACTAATACTCTATGGATGACATCAGACAAATTTCAACACACACAAGTGTATAGTATATCCTGAGCCACTGATTAGGCTGCTCTCCCACAATGTACACACTTACCCTACGTCCAGGCTTCCCTGATGGACCTGGGGTACCTTGAGAGCCACGAGGACCCTATAGAGATAAAGCAAATCAAAATATAATCAGACATTATATCTATATATACAAGCCACAACCTGTCAGATCTTAGAGCTAGCAAATGTTTGGGCAGTAGTTGTATCTCATTAAAAGAGAAATAAAGGATTTTTTTCTCTATCATACTTACCTAGGTGGATGCAGCATGGGTCCGATGATGCATCTGTCCCCCGGCGCCTCTGCACTGAGAACCGAGCGATCGAACATCGCTGATGGCTCAGTTCTCACAGCTCCCAGAGCAGAGAGCTGCTGACTGACAGTCAGCAGCTCTCTGCTCTGCTTCCTCCTTGCTCATAGGAGCGCTGAGCTGTGGAGGGGCGGGGAGCGGCCGGCTCAGTCTTACAGCGGCTTGCTGAGAGGCTGAACAGTGTGTCAGTCCAGGCACCAGGTGGATCCAGACTCCGTGGTCAGGATGACGCTGTGCTTGGACTGACTTGTGTGACATCACCAGAGAGCGGACTTCAGCTGAAAACAGGTCACAGGGGTGCAGAACCAACTGCACTCCTGTCATCCCAAGGAGAAATACAGCCAAATGAGCTTTGGCTGTACTTCTCCTTTAAAGACCAACTCAAGACAAAACAAATTCTTTAGTATGGACTAGGGTTGAATCATCTGCCTGTTTCCTCATGGGCTTCAGGCTGGATTTCCCAACATTACTTTGGTGATATTTCCTTGCATTAGTTTGTGTCTACACCCCTTCTCTAATTATTGGATTTGCCCTCAGTAGTTTGTGTCTATGCCCCATCCTCAATGGTGAGTTTTCCCATTTATAGTCTGCATCTATACTGGTTCCACAATGATGAGCTCTTGCACAGTGGTCTGTGTCTCTGCCCTTCCCACAATGGTGAGATTCACTGCAGGAGCTTGCATCTCCTCCCTCCCCCTAATGCTGAGATTTTCCAGCAGTAGTTTGCTTTTCTGACCCCTCTACAATGGTGATATTTCTCCACAGTGTGTTTTTCTCCTCCCAGAATGGTGAGATTTCAAAGTGCACCAAAACTCCTGCATGTTTCATCTTTGGTGAACTTTCAGAAAGCACACCAAAACACGTAGGACATAATATAACATAAAATATGGGAAAGCACAGCTGACCTTCTGTAGGTAACATGTAGGTAAGCTGCGCTACACCCGCAGCCTGTTTCTCAGACCTGGGCCGGAGTTCTATCATGTTTTGTTGATACCTACAAATATAACACACAAATGACTCCACTTGTGTATATGTGAGGTTACCTGTTTAACATTTTTGCAGAATCCAACAAGGGAGGATAACACCCCTTATTTGGATTTATAATGGCCATGGCATTTGGAGGGAAGAGAGAATATTATTGAGTATAGTTGTTAAAATCCCTGGAGTGCATTAAAACTTTTGGATGCAATTCAACCTACCAGAACTCACGCAAAAAAGGGACTTCATTATAACTTACCGTAAAATCCTTTTCTCTGAGTTCACTGACAGACACAGCCTTCTTATGACACGTGGGGTTATGCTCATATCACTAGGAGTAGACTAGGAAAAATAAAACAAAAGCATAGGTTGGCCCCTCCCAGGGGGCCGTCCTCACCTTAGCATATAATCCCCCTTCTCTGCATAGCACATCAGTTCGTAACAAGCCGTACAAACTCAACAGAGGGGTGAGTGCTGCGTCTGTCAGTGAACTCAGAGAAAAGGATTTTACGGTAAGTTATAATAAAATCCCTTTTACTCTTCCGTTCGCTGACAGACGCAGCCTTCTTATGACACGTGGGGACATCCCAAAGCTGTGGCAATAAGGAGGGGTGGGCAAACTATAACAACTGTACCCAACAAAAAAAGCCCTCTCAGGCGGCGCCATCCGCGCCTACACTGCCGCTTGTAATACTTTGCAGCCAAAGGCAGCACCCGAAGATGCTGAAACATCAATTTTGTAAAACTTAGTAAACGTGTGCACTGAGGCCCAAGTAGCCGCTTTGCACACCTGAGACACCGAAGCCTGGTGTCCAAACGCCCAGGAAGTACTAACTGCCCTGGTGGAATGAGCCGTGACTGGAAACGGAGGAACCTTGCCCCGAACCTCATATGCATGAGTCACGGTCTTCTTGATCCAACGAGAAATGGTAGTTGACGAGGCCGCCATGCCTTTGCGCAACCCTTCCATCAGCACAAATAAAGAATCAGACTTCCGAAAAGAAGCTGTAGAAGCCAAATACACCCGCAAAGCCCTCACCACATCCAAAGAATGCAGTTCAACCTCTTTGGGATGCGACGGGTGCGGGCACAATGAGGGAAGAACAATATCCTCATTCAAATGAAAAGAAGAAACCACCTTCGGAAGAAATGAAGGGGAAGGTCGCAAAACCGCCTTGTCCTACTGAAGGACCAAGTAAGGTGACTTGCAGGATAATGCTGCCAACTCAGACACCCACCTAGCGGATGTGACAGCAACCAGAAAAGCCACTTTCTGCGACAACAGTCGCTAGGGAATGCCCCTAATCTTTTCATATGGTGGTTTCTGCAGCACAGAAAGCACCAGATTCAAATCCCACGGCGCCAAGGGCGACCGTATCCGAGGAGCCACATGACGTACACCCTGTACAAATGTACGGATCAACGAATGAGACGCCAAGGGCCATTGAAAAAGGACCGCCAGGGCCGAAATCTGACCCTTAAGCGTACTTAATGGCAGGTTCTTGTCCAGTCCCTGCTGCAAAAAAGTCAGTACTCTGGACACTATATAAGAGCGGGGATTCCAACCCCCTGCCTCGCACCAGGTAATATAGGCCTTCCAGGTCCTATGATAAATCTTATGTGAAGTACCTTTACGTGCTTCAATCATAGTAGGGATCACGGAGTCGGAGACACCCCTATCCCTCACACCTGGGACTCAATAGCCAAGCCGTCAAAGCCAGCGAGGGTAAAGCAGGGTGCAAGATGGGTCCCTGAGACAGTAGGTCTTCGCGAAGTGGAAGACGCCATGGGACATCTGCCACCATCCGTACCACATCGGCGTACCAAGGACGCCGAGGCCAATCTGGAGCTACCAGGATTGCCGGGATTCCCTCTGCTTCTATCCTGCGCAGAACCCGTGGCAGAAGCTTCAGAGGAGGAAAGATGTACAGTAGCCGATACCGACCCCAGAGTGCTACCAGTGCGTCCGTGGCCACCGCCAACGGATCTCTTGATCTGCACACAAAGGTCTGTACCTTGTGATTGAATCTGGAGGCCATGAGGTCTACCTCTGGCGTGCCCCACTTGAGGCAAATCTGGCGGAACACTTCTGGATGTAAGGACCATTCCCCCTGATCCAGAGTCCAGCGGCTGAGAAAGTCCACCTGCCAGTTTTCCACGCCTGGCATGTAGATTGCAGAGAGAGCTGGCACGTGAAGTTCTGCCCACCGAAGGATCAGAGCTGCCTCCGTGGCTGCTGCCGAGCTTCTTGTTCCACCCTGATGGTTCACATATGCCACCGCCGTGGCATTGTCTGACTGAATCTGGACAGGGAGGCCTTGCAGCCTTTCTGACCAACGGGACAAAGTCTGATCGCTCTCAGCTCCAGTACATTTATTGGAAGGCAAGCTTCCTGCACTGACCAACGACCCAGGGCAGAAAACGGACGCAGGACCCCTCCCCAGCCCGATAGGCTGGCGTCCGTCGTTACCATCAACCAATTGAGGGGGAGAAAACATTTTCCCACCTTTAGGGCCAGAGCCCGAATCCACCAAATCAAGGATCCTCGGGACTGATGATCCAACCTGATCAGTCTGTCTAGGGATAGGGGAGATTTGTCCCATTGCGACAAAATCGCCTTCTGCAGGAGCCGAGTGTGACTCTGGGTGTAAGGTATCGCTTCGAAAGCCGACACCATGAGCCCCAACACTCGCATACAGAACCGTAAAGAGGACCACTGGCGTGATAACAGGGTTCGCACTGCTGCCTGAAGTGTCAGGAGCTTGTTTGGTGGTAAAAACACCCTTGCCTGCACCGTGTCCAGAATCAGACCCAGGTATTCCAGCCGGCAGGATGGAGTCAACGCTGATTTCTGCAAGTTGATTAGCCAACTGAACTCCTCTAATGTGGACACCGTCACTGCACTTCAAGAGCCTGCACTGTTGTCTGCCAGCCACTTTGTCCAAGTGAAACCGGAAGTACTACTGCCGTTTATATCACTTCCTGTAACATCCAAGATTGACCACTGGGGGCCGCCAGAGGACAGGCTGATAACCACATGGGCTACCAAACAATGGATGCTGCCATCAACACAAGCAGAGCTTATAAAAAATGGCGCGGTTGGCGGACGAACGAACGGTGATCCACACCGAAAGGCGGCGAACCGCTTTAGTGGCAAGCAAGCAGGCGGTTGGCGCGGTAAAAAATATTCGAGACGAACACAACTACCG
>BLSH010248633.1:306280-340808 GCA_018402905.1 Glandirana rugosa | reverse complement strand
TGTAACATGTCACAAGTCATGCATTATCGGTATTGTCTGGTGTACCGACGATACCCCGGACTCCAACCTCTCTCAGGTAATCCCTCCGACAATCCTTTACGACGAATACACAGAATCCCATCTAAACAACGGGACCTAAGGGGAATTTTCTCTTCATACCGGTTTTGAACAAACCAGTACGAAGAGTACACCCAGTGTCCTCACGGGAATGAGAACGTGATGACACTGAGTTTTAGTCGGTTGTCGTCCGATTTCAGACGACAGCCGACTACAGTGTCTTAGTGAGATTAGGGATCCACATAGGGCTGTTATTACAACCCTAGGTGGGTCTATGGACTGACCATCGACCGAGTCGGAGAGTCGTAACGACGACTCTAGGACTTGGTCAGCCAGCTACCAGTCAGGTATCTGGGTGGATCCCAACATTATTGTCGGGATACACCTAGGGATTAGAGTGATTCTGTGACATCAGCCGACAGCAGACTTTAGCCTGCTGTTGGCTGATTTTGAGTCACAGTAGTGCAAGAGTAAGGGCACTCCTGTGACCCACATGAGAAGCATGACCAAACAAGTTTTGGCCATACTTCTCTTTTAAGGGGAATCCAGGGCAACAAATCTACCCTAAGACACATAAGCAGCATTTCCTAACAGCCTCCCTAATGGACTCTCTCCAACCTCAGGCCCCATAGCAGCCATGTGGTCTGTTATGGCTATTACGTACTGAACACTGTACAATGTTAACAAGAACATGCCGACATACTACGATTTGCTAATTTAATGTCAACAAATGTCCAAACTAAAATAAGTCAAAATGTTGCCCTTGTATCTTGCAGCACCTCTTTATAGAGAAAGTATATAAAGTATAAGTGCAGGACATGGATAAATATGCATGTTTGTTTGCTGTGCTCCATGCTAGTAAGTTGCTGAATGTAGGCTTGCAACCCACTTATGGAGTTCAGTCTACCATCACAAGTACAAGTGCCACCATGAGGATTTTGTACTTAAGCACAAATTCTTTTTCCTTCAGATTTGAGATGTGTTCAAAAACACCAAATTATGCTCCTAATTATGCTAAAGTAAAGAAATTCATTACATAGATAACTTGCTCTTATACCATGTTCCCCATGGGCTCTAAAACACAGACATACTCAATGTACTTACAGGCAGCATGAGCATGGTACCGGGAGGTCCTGGTAAACCGTCAGCTCCAGGAAGTCCTGGTCGGCCAGGTGGTCCCTGCAGGGTGAAAGGATATTCAGGTCACCAATAAACAACTCTTTATATTTCAATAATATTATATCTTTTTTTATGACTAGTGGCTTATAAACAATTCAGGCACTCCATTAGAGAAGCCTCTTTATTAAAGTTCCCGGCTCAGCTACATTCTGCTGCCATATCTCTCACTCTCCCCTTACAAATTAACATAAAGAATGCAGCAAGAGTAGTGAGCCACCACAATGGAAGAGGCAGACTTCAAGATATCTAAAAAGACAGTGAATGTTTAAAATTATTTTACCTGTCTGTAACTGCAATATCATTTTGGGATGGGCAGACATTCCAACTAATATCTTGTCCAAAATATAATCTTCCTTTTTTTTTTTTTTGACTCTTTTTGTGACAAATGCCTTGCATTTTTGCTGGCTATAGTAATATTCCAGATTTCTCATTACTTAATAAGTGCATTATTAGGCAGACATGTGGGGATGAGTATTTTACACAGCCTAATAGCCTTAATGGTCATCTTAATAAAAGAATGGCACTAATATGATCATGCATAATGCAAAGCTTCTGTTGCTTTGTTAGTTTATCCATCTTATTTTGCTTTGCAAATTAACCCGATTTATCTCAGGAAATGCAGCAAGTGACCATGAATTCCATGAGCTGGGATAACTGCAGAGGCTTGAGAGAAATAAGGTACAGCAGACCTAAGACGGTTGTTACTCAGCAAATTGATTTTACTCTATGCATAGCAAAAAAACACCTCTGGTCCCAAATTTATGAACAGAGAAACAAGATCAGAGTGAACCAGAACTATAAACTGTTTTATTGAATTCTAAGTAAAGCTCTGTTACACTTACAGAAAGGGATGAGAAAAGCTTGTACAGGTAATTCCAGCAGTCACAGTGACTTAAGCTTACTGTATGGCCATCTGCCCTGCTCACTGTGTAAGCCGCCATAGAAAGGGGGCTTGAGCGGAGGCGGTGGGAGCGGGGACACTAGGAGCTCCAGTACCACTAATATCACTAAGTATGGTAATAAGGGGCATATTAAAAATCAGGACAGTTGCATGCACTGCACAGGTGTGAACGTGAACCAACTGCCCTATGGCAAGCACAGCAGGTTTCATGTTTATGCTGGCAGGGGGGGAGAGCACCTAGATACTGCTAGGGGTGTCTTATCAAGGGGGGATTAATAGCTACTTCTGGCAGAGATGGCAGTCTATACAAGAACAGCACCAAGTTTTCCAGTAAAATGGGAAAAAGACAGGAAGGCAGTTCAACATTAATCAGCAGAAAAATACCTGTTAATGTGCATTCACATGGATCACAAGATGCTGACATAGAATGAAAACAATCTATAGTTAGGTGGTTTTCTGCCAGTGAGTATACAAAGGCCATCCCTTCTGGGTTAAATGGACCAACTTAAAGCTTAGTGTACAAAGCACAGATGTAGCAAGAAGGGTGTAATGTGATAGCCTGGCCTCTACTTTGGGTGCATATCATATTAAAATAACTTTTTGTATTTTTTTTTCTTGTTTGTCTGTATTCTAGTTAGGACAGCCAGCTGGGCAAAGTATGAGAGATCCCTGCATTGAGCATTCCATCCCAAGCTGACATCATCTGTTAACACAAAGAGTAGCACTGTGCATCCTAGGTGTGCGCACATAGGGTGGCAGGTGTGCCCAGGCACACCCTAATCACCCTGTACTGTGCAGATTCCCCCTGCTGCCTGGCTGCAGAGAAAGGGATGGGGGAATCTCTATCCTCAGTCTCTTTCTTTGCCCCAAAAGTGAGACATCAGAGGTCTGTTTAGACCCCTGATATTTCACCAAAGCCCCCCAACAGGGCTCCTAACTAAAATTGTAATACATATATATATATATATATATATATATATATATATATATTGTAAAACATTATAAAAAAAACTAAATTGTAAAAAATAATAAAAATAAACTACTGTCACCGATGTCTGCCCTTCTGACACATATATACACACACACTCATGTGTTTGCGCTTTGTGGTGCACACCTATGTTGTGCATGATATCCGTTCAGGAGAAAGGAAGTTTACGAATGGCATATAGTGGTTGGACTTTTATTGTGTAGGTCTGTTTTTTTATTCTAATTGTTTTGTTTTGTTTGCAGTGCAATGACTATGGGACACACGAAAAAGACAAAATCTGATGGGCAATGTTAGTTATACTGTTTAGAGAGTAGCCTTTGCACTTTAAACAGTGCCAGAAAACATTATTGGATTCTGCTCACATAAACACTGATAACAACAACCACTTCCTCAGTTACCCAACCTGTTCATCAGCAGCCCCAGTCTATCCTCTCACCTGTGTGGATGACTGCTCCTTTGTATGAATAGGACTTGCTCATTATCACTCCTGTGGGCAAGGCCTTCCCACCTACTGTTTCATTACATAATTTAAAAATTTTGAGAATTGCCCAAATTGTTAATACCTGTGGGCATTCTATAAGTATGAATAACTAGACACACACACAAAATGACCTCTCCTTGGCAAAGTGAACTCATTGTGTTCAGGAAGGGGTTACATAATTTTCATGACTTCTGACGTCTCATTCTACAATCCCCCAGAGTCTCCCGGCTTTGGCTTACAGAGAAGTGGAACCGCCCTGCAAGCAACTCTTGCTCCTATAATAAAATCCAGATGGAGAAGTAGTAACGGATGATGTCATGTGTTTCTGCTAAGCTCTATTGGGAAAACTGACATAGAGTGTCTCCTGTATGGCCGCCATCTCTCCTCCCTGGATCAGGACATTGCTCAAGTTGCTGAAGGCGAATTGTTATCCTGACACTCTGCTTGTTACATTGTTTCACTGCTTTAAATCACGTATGACACAAATATGTGTTACACAGAAATGGGTCCCCTATTTCTTCAATTAATGGGTGAAGAGGAACAGACACC
This sequence comes from Glandirana rugosa, assembly GCA_018402905.1. Classification (NCBI taxonomy): domain Eukaryota; kingdom Metazoa; phylum Chordata; class Amphibia; order Anura; family Ranidae; genus Glandirana; species Glandirana rugosa. The sequence continues at coordinate 336,653 of BLSH010248633.1, read as the reverse complement.
TAAACTCAGTGTTCCTGCCATCTACACTTGTTGTGGTAGGCAAATTGTGAATTGTATTAGTGAATTTCATAAAGTTTTTGCATGTGAACCATGACAATTTCAGAAAGGAATTAAAATTCTATGGACAATTATACAACAAACCTAATTTGAATTGGTGCGAAAAATGTTAACCACTTGCTTACTGGGCACTTAAACCCCCCTCCTGCCCAGACCAATTTTCGGAGCTGTAGCATTTTGAATGACAATTGCGCGATCGTGCGACGCTGTACCCAAGCAAAATTTTTATAATTTTTCCTCACAAATAGAGCTTTCTTTTGGTGGTATTTGATCACCTCTGCTGTTTTTATTTTTTATAAACAAACAAAGAGTGATGATTTTGAAAAAAGAACAATATTTTTTACTGTTTGCTATAATAAATATCCAAAAAAAAATATATAAAATAAAAATTATTCATCAGCTTAGGCTTTTATATGGGACTGCAATATTGGGCGGACATGTCAGACATTTTTGACACTTTTTTGGGACCAATGACATTTATACAAAGATCAGAAATTTAAATATCCACTGATTACTGTATAAATGTCATTGGCAGTGAAGGGGTTAACACTAAGGGGTCAGTGAAGGGGTTCTAACTGTGTGGGGCCGGGGCTGGTAGGGACATAACAGATCTAACTGATCCCGATCACAGGGATCAGTAGACCTGTTATGTCCCCCTTCACAGAATGGATAACCGCCGCCATGTTTAGATCAGTGGTTCCAAGTTCTGCTGCTCTAAATGGGGATCGCGGGTCTCCAGCGGACATCGAGTCCGCCCGACCCGCGGGCACACCCAAGCAGCGTGTGGCAGCCGCTAGAGCGTGCCGCCGCCGGCTGTGAGTGCACGTGAGGAGCACGCAAAGGGGCGGACGTCCATGGACGTCCCCCTGGCAATTCAGATCTGCACCGTATCCGTCTTTCGGCTATAGTGCAGATCTGTACTGGTTAAATATCTGCTAAGTTTTAAGGAAAAAGAGACACAAGGGGCTTCAATGTGAATTGTAATTTTATCTAAAACATCCAATAACATTTAGAAAAAGTGACTTTGGTTGCCAGTGTCACTGCACATTGCACTTCATTGTTTGCTTATTACCATACCTCACAATTTTTTGAGATGGGAACGAGGGACACCTATTAGCAAAAGTATGTAGGCATAGGACACACCCCCTGTCACGCCCAACTAAAGGAGAATTCTACAAAAAAAATGATTGGTTAAACCCACAAGTGCTTTTTTTTTACCATTATTATTCCTTTATACTGGCTTTTGAAATTTCCAAATGTAGCAATTTAGAAATTGGATGAAAGGTTTAGCACTGAGAAACACTTTTTGAATGATACATAGTGCATTTTATATACAACTACATAGATCAGACCAAAATGACGGAAAAATTAGGAGGGAAGAGGGACAGAGGGCTGGACTTTGTTCCAAATCAGGGACAGTCACTCTAAATCAGGGACTGTTGGGAGCTATGTTATTACACCTGTTCAGTGAATAAACTGATATATATTTGTATGGGATGGAAAAATCATGTGTGTGTTTTTTTGGGAGGGGATTACTAAAGTTCACACTTCTCCCTTCTAACCAACCACACCTAGCTCTGAATACTATGGCAGGGCCGCATATTGTGGCGTATTACCAGAGATGTATGACATTAATGTGATGTACACTAAATATTTTACCATTGCATTTCCTGTACATAGTGATCAGAAGGAAGAAGCCACGCATTAGCTTTCTTTCCTACTGAAGGCTCCTCCCCTGAAATTACGATCAGTTGCTCTATCAGCTGACATGCCCTTTAGGTTGTAATATCTCTGAGACTGGATGTGACTCTGAGGAGAGTGGAAGCAGACAACTCCACACTAGCATCCCTGAGAAATATAAAAGCAATGGGTAATTTAACCTCTATAGGCCATTCAAAATTGCCATTCTAGGCGTACTGACTGGCCAGGTTCTGCCACTTTACTTGCTGGTAAATAAACTCACAATTCAATATGAGGATGGTACATACCCTCTCACCAGGATCACCAGATGGACCGGGGGGACCTGAGGTTCCAGGAGGACCCGGATATCCCTGCAAGGAAAGCAAAAAAGTTAATTATGATAAGATTAATTAGAACAATATCTCTGACAGAGGAACAAAGAACCTCCATTAGTAAGTGATATTGCGGAATCAAAACTTCCTGTTTCACACCTATGCAATTTTTAGTGCATTTTCGGTTTTGCAGAAACACACTACAGTCCATTTAACATGTTTTCCTATGGATGTAGTTCACATCTGTGCATTTTATGGAAAGGGCCAGGGATTTTCTTCTGGTTTTTGGTTCCATAGACTTCAATAGATCAAAAATGTGTATTAAAAATGCAAAATGCATCTGGAATATGCAAATTGCAACCTGCATAGGTGTGAATCAGGCCTTAAGGGACATCTGGATACAGTAAGTCAGGTCAACTGTTTAACTGTTGAACAGTTAAAATGGCTGTATACTGGGGTTGTATCTGAACTAAAAATCATAGGTTTTGGATGGACAGCTGAAAAATGAATCTATACTCAGGATGTAGCTAGGCTATAAACCAAGGGTTCTATGTGGACAGTTAAAAATTAATTCTATATTTAGACTTTATCAGGGCTATAAACCACAGGATCTCCATGGGTGGATGGAAAAATCACTCTATATTTAGGATGCGCTGTAAACTAGAAGTTTTGGATAAACAATTGGATAATTGGTTCTATATTTGAGCCTGAGCTCTTAAACATAGGTTTTGATAGGTAGCTGGATAAATCGCTATTATTTAGGCTGTATCTGGGCTATAAACCAGCAGTTCTGGATGGATAGTTAAATAAATTGCTCTACATTTAAACTGTATAGGGGTTTTAAACCAGAGGCTGCAAGTGGTCAGTTGGATAAATGGCTCTAAATTTAAGCTGCGTCTGTGCCAGAAGCTTTGGATGAAGTGTTGAATAAATAGTTAGGCTTTATCTAGGCTATAAACCAATGGGTATGTATGGAAAGTTAGTTAAATGGTTCTAAATATAGGCTATTTCTCATTCATAAGCCAGTGGTTCTGGATGAGCGCGTGGATTAAAGACTATATATTTAGGGTTATCTGGGCTATAAAGTAGCAGCTCTGAAAGAACAGTTGGATAAATGATTCTATATTTTGGATGTGTCTTTGGTATAAACCAGCAGTTCTGGATGAACATTTGGATAAATAACCGTTATAACTGTTGCATACATCAGTGGTTCTGGATGGACAGTTGGATAAATTGCCTATAGTAAGGCTGTATCACTTCTATGCATCAGTGGCTCATAAATAGTTCAATATTTAGGCTAAATCTTGGCTAAAACTCCACAGTTATGGACATACAAATGGCCATAGAGGGGACATGTGAGAATAATTTGAATTGTTTTCATACTGAGGAATAAACCTCTTCTGTTTTGGATGGAAGTCATGAAATGTAAATAATTTCTGTGTTAAGAAAGCAGTCCTGTTATTTTTTCTATAAACTATGTAGGAAGTAAAACACAGGAACAGAGAAACTTACAGCTGGGCCTTCTGGACCAGGTGGGCCTTCAATCAGCATTCCCTGGAAAGACAAATCAAGGCATAAGTGACACAGGTTCATCACAGGTGCACCATTACCCCATCTGCCTCACTAATGAAATCTTGAAGTCGTTTTCTACTATAAGCCCCCTGAGCCAAAATCTCCATTATTAGCATCTTTGGGACTGCTATGACAATCTGCATTGTAGTTATGAGTTTAGTCGATTTTCAGGGTTGTACAAAGTGATGGGAAGAGGGGATAAGACAGTCAGTCACTCTAAAGTGTTGATGTAAAGCAGATTATTTCCTGCTGTGTATTATACTGCAGTGTACTGAAGAGAAACACGCACAAATCTCAGTGTTCAGATTAGTATGCACACACAGTGCGGCAACCTGCGGCTTTCCTGTTCCTCATACCGCAGACATAAACCAATCTGCTCCACATTGTGCATACACAAGATAGGACATTTATTAGCTTATTCCATAAGTATTACAAAGAGCAATGACCGTTTTCACACTGCTGCAACCAACAGTGAACAATTGGCAATTACTTATTGGTAGTCAGATCACTAAAATAATCAGATCTGATTGCCCAATTCCACAAATTTGCTACAAACTTCATCTCCTCATTAATCTGCAGTGATCCTGTTTAGCTTAGACCTCAATCTCTATAGTACCCAAGCAAGCTGCTGTTATGGTAAAGCTGCAAGCCATGTATATCAACATCCATGTTTCGTTTATCAGTGCCGTCCTGGAGGAATCCGCTGAGAACCAACACTTGTATAAGCAGTGGATGGAAGTATATTAGCTTTGCAAAGGGGTAAAGTGGATCTTCCCTAATTGGCTCATTTCTAAAGCCCTGTGCATTTAATCCCTACACTCTGCACTGTCTTGTAAAATATCCCTCAAGTGTTTGTGGAAACTTTGAGATGTAACCAGCAACCTTTATTAGGAAGTTTCATCAAGCAGGAAGAGCACGTTTTCATCTGTGTGCTGTTATAAAATGCAATTGTAGATAAGGAATTCATTTTGTGCATAACTGGAACATGATGTATCTTCTTTAACATCCATAACCCCACCACAAGTCCATCTATGACTGCTGTGCCCCTTGTGGCACATAGAAGGCTGCGCTGCACTTCATATGATTTAGTAACTGCGGTCAGTGATGGAGTAGTGCAAGGGGTTAGCAAAGTCTGAGGTTAGCAAAGCAAAAAAAAGACGGACTCTTCCACTTTCTTCTTTTGCTACCTGTCACTTACTGTTACCCATCAACAAAAAGAAGGCAGAAACCTGTACATTCTGGTGAGATGGTCTACTGCCTTCTGTGTTTACTGGGCCATGTACAGCCAGCTTAGAGCAAAGGAAATGGTTTGAAAATCCTTTGGGGTTGATTTACTATAACTGTGCAAAATCTGGTGCAGCTCTGAATATAAGCCAATCATCTTCCAGTATGTTTTATCAAAGCTTAAAAGAGAAGTATGGGTTTCATACTTTTTTCCCCCATTATACTTACCTAGATGGATGCGGTATTGGTCCGATACTGCGTCTGTACACTGAAAACCGAGCCATCAAACACCGCCGAGGAGAGCTGCTGGCTGTCAATCGGCAGCTCTCCTCTCTGCTCCTCCACGCTCACTGCAGCGCTGAGCTGTGGGTGGGGGGCGGGTCGTGCATCGGCCATCTCAGGCTCCCTGAGTGGCTGAGACAGCTGTCGGTCCAGGCACCTGGCGGATCCCCACTCTTGAAGTTGTGATGATGCTGTGCCTGTCCTGACTCCTGTAATGTCAGCAGAGAGTGGATTTTAATCCGATCTCTGCTGAAAACGGGTCACAGGAGTGCAATTTGTTTTAAGGATAAAATGAGGGTCAAATGAGCTCATGCCATACTTCTCCTTTAATTGAACAAGCTGAAGAGAGAAGCTGATAGTCTACCATGCACAGTTGCACCCGATTTTGCATTTTCCACTTTTTGTAAATCAATCCCTTTGGGTTCCTCTATAACTTAAAATATTCCATAAGGCAACATTGAACATTAATTAAACTCCAACATTAGTTTTGTACATAACAGACTTTAAATAACAAACATATCAAGTTCAGCCAGCATTTTATGTATGATTATATTAGGAAACGAACACTGGGGTTCATTTACTAAAGACAAATAGACTGAGCACTTTGCAAGTGTAGTTGCACTCAGTTTCCCCAGAACTTTTTAAATGTGGTAAAGCTCTGCTCATTTCCATCATCCAATCACATGCAAGCACATTATTTTCCTTGAACCTGATTGGGTATTCTTTACAAAGTTAAGCTTTACCACATTGACATTTACTAAGAAAATTAGTGCAACTGCACTTGTAGAGTGCACAGTCTATTTCCCTTTAGTAATCCATCCCATTGTGTGTCAGTGTGTGGATTCTATGTAAGCGGTTTGAAAAAGTGCAATAACAGTGCCCTTATTTCTAAAATGTTTTATTCTTAAGACCTGTGTCGGCTGGCTTTTGTTCTCTTCTGAGCTGCTTCTCTTCCCTAACAAGCAAATAGGAATGCAAACACAGCTTAAGCTTGGGTTCACAATAGTATGGGAATGAAATGGTGCGAGTTCAGCTGAACTCATACCATTTCATTCCCACGTGCCAGTCCCGACTTCAGGGGTAATTTCCGAGACATCTGTGCGGGTTGCTGCACAGATGTCTATGGAAATTGCCCCTGAAATCGCCAAAAGTAGTACAGAAACTACTTTTGGAATCGGTGCGGTGCTGCAAATGCAGCTTTGCACCGAATTGGACAGTGCCATTGCCGGCAATTGCCACTGATTTTATAAGTCAAATAGCATGGCAAATCTCACCAATGTGAACCAGGGCTCAAATAGATTGATACAGCTTTGAAACAGGTTAGAATGATATCAACAGAAGCTAATTGTGCCTGTTAATGAACTGTCAATTATCTCGTTAGCCAACAGGAAGTCCAAGGTCTCTGTTGGCACAGGCCCTCAGATTTTGTTTTTATATTTTTATAATTTTCACCCATAAATGTTCTGTTAGTTAATCCATGCAATATCTATCTTTATCTGGCTCCAGTGCTTTGATGTTTGGTTGCTATGGGTCACTTCATCTTTTATATTATTATTGCTCCTTGCACTACTATGAATACATCTGGTAAGTTAATTAAAAAATCATCTCGCTATAGTTTCAATTCCCATGAAATCTAGATCAGAAATCTCTGACCTTCCACTGGAACTATGCAGTAAAAATTTCAGTGTGTGATGCATTTGTGTCCTCTGTGGGTGGCATGACAAATGTGGCTGACTTTTAGCAGAGAATCCTTCAGTCAATAATTGTGTACCTCCTTGATGCCATAGCAGCTGATAGGGGCAGATCTATCACTGGGAATTCCCAGCAATCTCCAAGACATGCTAGCCAGCTTTAATCTCCTTAAACAGGCCAATTTAGCACATTGGTGGTGACAAAGCCGTCCTTCCTGTGGTTCGGTGAATGTAATGCAGCTTTCACTTAAAGAAGAAGTACAGCCAAAGCTTGTTTGGTTGTACATCTTTTATGGATCACAGGAGTGCGGTTCATTCTGCACTCCTGTTACCCGTTTCAGCAGACGGTGGGCTGAAGCCCGCTGTTGGCTGACATCACAGAGTCAGTCCAGGCTGGGCAAAGATCGCAACAATATGGTTGGGGTCCTTCCACAACCCTTGACCGGCACCTGGCTCAGCCTCTCAGTGAGCTGCCGAGAGCCTGAACCGGCCGCTCCCACCCCCTCCACAACCCAGCACTCCAGTGAGGGAGGGGGGAGAGCAGACAGTGGTGACTGACAGCTCTCTACTCATGGAGCTCTGAAAACCAGGCGATCAGTGGTGTTTGAACGCTCAGTTCTCAGTCATAGAGCCGGTGGGGGACAGATGGAGCACCGATGCTGCATCCAGCTAGGTAAGTATGATTTTGAAAAAAAACCCTAACTTCTCTTTTAACTACTCAGCCAGTCAGCTGTTCCAATTGTGCCTAAAAATAGCACACAAAATACTGTTTAATTTAAAAAAGTTGCACACATGGGGTGGATTTATTATAGGCAAATAGACTTTTGCACTTTGCAAGTGCAGTTGCACTCATTTTCCCAGAGCTTAGTAAATGTGGTAAAGCTTTGCTGATTTCCAACATCCAATCATGTGCAAACAAAAATGTTTTTTTTTTTTTTTTTAAGTTTCCTTGCACCCAATCGGGTACTAAAAGAGCACACCTGCATGGTGTAACATTCTCAATAAAACTTGCATAACAGTAATATATTAACAAGAAAACTAGCTGAGCTTGAGCATCATAAATCCAATGTATCTCCAGCCAACAGGCATAGCTGTCTGACTGTCAGAGCGTAAATTGCCAACATGAGCACAGCCTCAATGTTGAGGGTCCGCTGTGAGTAAATTCTGATGAATATTCTCTCGAAACGTATAAACCACAATGCAATGTTGAGGATGAGCTCTTGTTGGCAGGTCGTTTTCTAACAGGCAGAAAGCTATGTGTGTTGGTCAGATACATTGGGATTATGATACCCAAGCTTACCTAGTTTTCTTGGGAGTATATTACTTTTGTGGAATAAGATTTTATTGAGGAAATTATATGAGAGTGGTGCGCTCTCTGCTTGTTTTATTTTTAATGTTCACCAACGATTTCCCATCCAGGAGAGAGATGCGTGGCTGTGGATTCCCTTTCTATTTAGATACTTTTTTTTTTCCAGACTTCATTGAATGCAGATTTGGGTTTCCTTTTACAATTATTTATTTATTTCAGGTACTTATATAGCGCGGTAAATTTACACAGTGTTTTACATATACATTGTACATTCACATCAAATGAATGCAGATGGTAGTTTGCTAAATTGTGGAGGAGTTAGAACCTCTGACAAGTTTCATTCTCTCCATTTGTCTTGGCGAAATGCAAAAATTTTAAGTGATCGCCTAAACAAGAAATGAGGATTTATCTTCCAATGGTGACAGCGGTTTCATTGACAAAATGCTTGGGTTTTACCATTCACTACTGTATCCAAAAACGAAAAAAAAAAAAAAAATATTGTCTATATATACACTTAGGGCTCTCGTTTACACTTGCTTCAAAACAGGGCGTCAGACACGCTTTCTTAAAGCGCTCGTAACGCCAGTCAAAGCTCCTGTCACTAAATAAAATGGTTAGCATACAGTCCTGTTTACACTTTGCGATGGCTTTGCGTCACTTCAGCTTTGCGTCAACAATTATACCCCATGTAGCTTTAGCCAGGCTTCAAAGCCTCTTCAACGCCTCCATAGAAGTCTATGACAAAGCTTGTTTGAAGCTCACCTGAAGCACCTGTGGCTTTTCAGAGCCTGTAATTCAGCTTTAGCTTCACTTTGTTTTGGAGAAATTGCAGGTGTGAGATATCAACAAACACACAAGGTATCGGCTAAGCTTCAACAAAGCTTCAAAAGAGCCTCATCGAAGCACCACCGAAGCCTCATTGAAGCACCATGGAAGCCTCAAAAACACATCATAAAAACTTGTTGAATCAGTAGGGGCTTTAATGTGTGTTGAAGCCAAAGTGTAAATGAGCCCTTAAATAACCGATTTTTTATTCAGCATTATGGGAAACAATGCAAGTTTTTAGGTGAGTTTTACCAAGAGCAGTGCAAATTGACTGGATGTAGTTGGACTGCGCCACACATATCAAAAACATCTCAAATTAATTTCACATGGTTTCTCAAGTAGCTACCAAACCCATTGCAGAAATCACTTCTCTCAAAAAGGTCAAGATTAATTAAGTACTTCATCAGTCGATGTATGCATTTCAGACGTATTTCCCTTCCCTCCATTTTCAATAATGAAGTTCAAGGTTTGAATAGGATCCCTGGGAATGTTGGACCTCCAGCATCTTCAAGAACAATCACTTTTAGATGCTCGCAGTTGCAGTGACCATCTCCTAAATGGATGCAATGTCTAATCCCAGGAAAAACATCTGGGGCCCTGGCCAATATTTATCTTTCTCCTGATGCTGTTTGGATTTTCAGACATCTGGGAAAACTATTGACATACAAACAGGAGCAGAATGTTTACATTGGTGTGGTGGGGGTGTGTGTATGGGGGGGTCGTCAATACGGGTTTAACATTATCGTTACCAAAGAAATGAAAAGCCTGCAACTTTTTCCTCAGTACTGCAGAGTTTTGCAACTGTTCTAAAGTTCTTGTTATCAGGTTAGACCAGTGATTCTCAAACTGTGTGCTGTGGCACACTAGTGTGCCGCGTGAGACTTGCAGGGAGTTTTGAAAAATATTTAAAATTGCTAGGGTTTTGAAACCTTGGACGTATCGAAAAATTAAATGGTAAATTAATGTTGCAAAAGTTAAAAAAGTAACATATATAAAAGCGCAATCTGTCATTCATTGGTTCCTTTCGTAACGCAAAACTTGTGCGAGATCTCGGGAGAACTCGATCGCTCGAATTATATTATAATAATGGAGACCGTTCCACTCCAACTTTGATGCTTATAAATAAAGTTTGTTCATTGTTTAGTGATGGAGAAATACCTAATCGAGTCTGGAACTCTGAAAAAGAAACTTAAATGAAAATCAAAGCAAGCGAAAGTACAAAAAGGTTTATGATTCAATCTGATTTGCTCTCGAAAGCAGGCACATCCTTCACATTAAATTTAAAATTAAATATATATGTAAAAATAATTAAGTTCTTCACCACAAAAATTGTTAAATCTTTTCAGGTGTGCCGTGAAAATTTTTAGATTTTTAGTGCGCCGCAAGACAAAAAAGTTTGAGAAACACTGGGCTAGAGATAGCAAAAATGGGCATTAACCAGATGTGAAGCTTCATCTTTAGAGAGGAACTGCAGTCAAGGTAACCGCGCCTGCGCAATAGAACCAGTGCCTCCAGCCCTTTTTTTACACATTAATATAGCAGCGGAAGTTCGCTGCAGCTGCTATACAAATCTGCAAAAAGAGCTTGGGCACAGCACTTGAGAGATATGGGACAATTTTTTATTTAATTACAAATCTAAAGGATATTGTACAATCAGAATGTGTAAAGCCAGCTTAGAAGAGAACACTTATGCATCTTGCCGAATAACTAATGTATACTGCATTGCTGTGTGCTATCAGAAAAGGTACATGCCCCTTATTGGTGCGTTTTAGTGCATTAGGCAACCCTTTCAAATGAACAGCCTTCCTTACTGCAACACACATGCATTATTGCACCAGAATGGCGTGTATGGACCCCTTGTGAAACAAGTTGCCAGGTTAGTAATTATTATTTTAATTACTATGCAATTAAAAAAATAAAATAAGTTGGAGACTTACAGGTTCAATGATGGCTGGCTCCCCTTTTTGTCCCTTCTCGCCCCGAGCACCTCCGGAGATCTGCAAAATACACTCTTATGTCATACAGATAGCAATCAAAACAATAAATCTCAAAGCCTGTCCTACAGTCAACCGACAAAAATAATTTACAGTGCAATTCACATATGCGTTAAGACTAAGGTTGGCTCCAAAGGGCGCCCTCTACTCAGTCCAGTCTCTTTCACATGTCTTTAAAGTGGTATTAAATTCAAAACCTAAAATGTAATATACATTTTTTGCAAAATCTTATAACAAACAAAAAAAAAGTTTTTGTTTTTTTTCCCCTTGGCATCAGGCGTGAGCAATTCTTATTGCCAGACGCCCCGGACATGAAGTTTAAAAAACTGTCTCCTAACTTTTTCAGCTGGCTCCTAGATTCTAAGCAAATTTGTCAAGCCCTGCAATAGACAAATGCTTATATGTGGCAAATAACAACCTACTGACACAGAGGTAAGTATTGCAGAGGACTGTATGGCTCCTGCCCCTAGTGTGGAAGAGAGATGGATGAAGAGGCCAACAGGGAGGATGAGAACCAAGGAGACCACACATTTTGTAATTATTTTGGACAGCCCCTATGCTGGTAGGTTAGTTTCTCTGTCTCTCTAGTATGGTGTAAACTGCATCTTGCCATTGTGGTAGGAGGACAGGAAGACATCCTTCTCTGTGCTCTAAGTTTATGAGCAAGGAAAAGCTGACGTATTATTACCAATATAATAGATGGTTGTACAGCGTCCTCAGGTGTGATGCTCAGGAGCGCTACGTTAGGATGAAAAGGTAGTGGCACAGAGCATAGTTCCTGAATAGTTTAAAAGATGCTAGACCTATACCTGTATAATTTAGAAAAGCACCATATTTTTCTCCTTCACTGATGTGCTCTGATAGGCTGCCCTAATGGGCACTGATGAGGTGGCACTGATTAGCGGTACTGATAGGCAGCCCTAAGTTGGCACAGATAGACAGCACTGAGGTGGCACTGATAGGTACTGGCAGGCAGCACTGATGGGCAGCACTGAGGTGGCACTGGCAGGTGGCACTGATAGGCAACACTGAGGTGGCACCAATAGGCAGCACTGATAGGTGGCACAGATGAGCAGCACTGAGGTGTCACTGACACGTGGCATTGATAGGCAACACTGAGGTGGCACTGATAGGTGGCACTGAGGTGGCAATGATGGGCCCTAACAGGCAACAATGAGGTGGCACTGATGGGCACTGACAGGTGGCATTGATAGGCAACACTGAGGTGGCACTGATAGGTGGCACTGAGGTAGCAATGATGGGCCCTAACAGGCAACACTGAGGTGCTACTGATGGGCACTGACAGGTGGCACTGATAGGCAGCACTAAGGTGGCACTGATAGCTGGCACTGACAGGCAGCACTGAGATGGCACTAACAGGCGGCACTGATGAGGTGGCACTCTCCGTCCACAGCAGGGGTAAGGAATGGGCGACCGATCAAGCCCACAACCTCAGCCCCAGCTGTCAAACTGGGAAGATGATGTTGGTGGGCGGGCAGTGAGAGGAAGCCGTGCTCATCACAGCCCCACCCACCAGAGGAGGGCACTGGTTCGCAAAAAGGAGCGTGTATCTTGCTCCAGCAGGCCCCAACCTCAATTTTGGCCAGCCTGACCTGGGTCCGCACACCCGTGGGGGGGCACGTGGCAGGAATCTAGACCGCTGCTGTGGTGTAGCCCAGACGCCAGGGCACAATTTCCATTTGCTATTGCGACCTGGCGCCTGGGTTTTGTCGAGCCCTTGTCTAGTGTATGGTGTGCCATATGGGGGCTCTAAGATCCCATTGTATATTGCTACAATGCCTATATGTTGGTGTATGTAAAGCTGCTACCTTGGTTGTCCTACTCTGCTGTAGTCTTCCCTTTGCTCTGTAAACTTTGGTAAAAAAACTTTATTAAAATGTTATATATTGCAGCTTACTGATCATTACATGTGGTGGCTGCATTCTTTTTTAGGCTTTTTTTCCCCTCTGTTTTTACCTGGTGATCTGGCCAGTAATACACCACCTGTATTAAGCAGGATATACACAAGTTTTCTTTGTTTGACCAGTGGGTCAGCAACAATACTATTTAATACAGGAGGATTAGGAGGGATCTGATTCTGCGAATTTACAATCTATTAGGGAGGGACAAGTGTTAGATGTACTAGCAGATTTGGATACACTCACAAATTGAAGCCAAACTCCAACTCGCATTACAGTTACGCAAGTTACAGCAATAGTTTTTTTTTTTTTTTTTAGGGGATAAAGGTGTAGCATGAATAAATGCAAGCTGATCATTGTAAGCACCTCTGTTAGCGGTAAATGTTTTGTCTCAATATTCTAACTGCTACATTTGCTGGAGAGCTTGTTCTGTTGGAAAACAACAGACTTGACTTGTTACCAGATAGAAATAAAGGAAAGAAAACCTAAAAAAAAAGAGAAAATAAATGCAGCCATAGAATTGGTAAGCTGCAATATAAGAAAGGTTTGCTTTTGGGTTTAATATCACTTTAAATATTCAGAACATCTACTTGTCAAAAAAAAAAAAAAATTCAGAACATGGAGACAGAGTGATGCAGGAAAGCACCACTCAAAGTCCTGAAACATACACCATACTATGTATACACCGTTCAGGCACAATTTTATAACCACTGACAGCTTAATTCAAGAACATTGATTATCTAATTTCAATGGCATTTAAAAGTTGGTGTGATATATTAGGCAGCTGTCAGCTGTTACATCCAGGAGGACCAGCCACACTCCATCTATGTGGTTGCAGATAAGCTTTTCTTAATTTTACCTTTGTGAGTTTGCATTAGTCTTTTCATTTTATGCTATTAAATACTCACTAATATTGCACTTAGTTGGCACCCCCTTGTGTTTTTGCAAGAACAAGTCTGAGGTGTTGACCTGGCCTCCAAATTCCCCAGATCTCAATCCATCTAGCATCTGTGGAACACGCTGAAAAGTCCAATCCATGAAGCATCTGCAACTGACAGCTTGGTGCCAGATATCACAGCATACCTTCAGAGGTCTAGTGGCATCCGTACCTTGACTGGTCGGGACTATTTTGGCAGCAGAAGGCGCTGTTTTAGTGGCAAAAGGGGGATCTACTCAATATTATATGGGTGGTCATAACGTTTTGGCTGATCGGTGTATGTCTGCTACAATATAGGGCACACACAACTTAATACACATTATTCACAAATCCAAAAAAAGTGTTTTTTTTTCTTTTTTTCTGAATGAGGGGAAGGAGGACACTATTAAATATGCTACCTCATCCTTTATATTAAAATGTCCCTAAACTTTGGCAATTACAAAATAGGAATTGGTTGGTAAACAAATATTTTATTATGCATTTCTGCTATGATTTTATTTTCCCCTAGTGCAATGCCATCTTCTAGTCTGCAGGTGTCGCCCATGACCTTTATTTCTGTTCATATATCACAGGGATCACAGATGTAATGGAGATGCATTAAGTGATGATTCAGTGACGGCACCGATTTTCAGTGGAGGACTAACTTGTAGGTACCTCGTACTCTGGCACAATGACAGCTGATCCTTTCAGATCCTCATCTTGTTTGTCCAGATCGTAGTCCAGGTCAGAATAAGAGTTATCGTAGGTGGCTATGGTCTCCTCCGTGAAATCACCATCGACATTTCCTTCCTGTCTGGAGCTTCCTGCACCACTCACCAATGTACCCTAAGAGGAGACAAGAGCCCCAGTTAACCAAGATGGACAAATTATATCTTGTTCTATCTCTTGAATTTTCTCCTAAAAATGTTTTGTTCATTCAACTTTAGTCAAAGGAGCATGTCGGAAATTTGTCCAATCTGGTGCAGGCACTGCTTGGGTATTTTGACAGCAGGCCACGTCAGCTGCCAAGACTACAGTAGCGAAGCAAGGGGGATTTACCCATTTACGCTGTTAGCACTGATGGATGAATGGGCTAGAAATCTACATACATGACCAGCTTTAGAAAGGTACCACTTAGACCAGGTTCAGATATATGCGAATTGGATGAGGTTTTCACTGCATCCAGTTCGCATGACATGCAAGTGTCACCGGCTCTCAGTGGAGCCCTTTCACACATGTCCGGGACGGCCACAGTGCAGTTTCCAAAAGGGTCCTGTGCGTTGTTTAGTGCGGTTCAGGTGCAAATTCAGGAAAAAATTCAGACCTGAATCGCACCTCAAATCGGTGTACAGAAATGCTTCAGACTCCAGGCTTGAAACCGTGGCTGCACATATATGAACCTGGCCTTACTGCTGTCCTCCGTTATTAAAAGGCTCAAACTACAGTTATTTTCAGGAACAAAAACCGACTTCTAAAGTCAAAAATCAATAAAAATGTGTGTGCAGTTAACTGATTTGTGTGATAATGCCTCCAGTGAGCTGAAAAATAATGCTTAAAATAACCCACAGTATTGAACATATTGCATGCCTTATGTTCTAGTGAACTGAGCCAAATATACCTTCAAAGCTGATGAAACAGCTGTATGTCATGCAAAGATTTTAGAAAATACCCGCCCCACACAATGTGACTGTGAAAGGAAAGCTGCAGTTTTGGAGAACATCGATGGACTTAAAGTGGAACTTTAGTCAGAAAATGCAGTCCTTCTAGATCACTTCAGGCTGGCCCCTTTTGCAGGTATAGCAATGTAAAACATTAAAAATAAGTGCCTATACGGTTTAAAATCCAGTAATATACTGTCTCACCCTGCTCTGCACATGCTCAGTTGCTCTCCATTTTTAAGCATTTTTAGGCCCTGCTGAGTTTGTAGAGGCCGATCTGCTGACAGCGAAATTACACCCTCCTATACTTTACAGCCAAGGAAGCTGCTACTGTTTGATCTGCAACTGCCATGGTGTTGCACATGTGATCACTTATGACACCAGCAATTTGATGGTTTGACAGTTTGATTGAGGACACAATCATACGTGAGACAGTTTGCATTTCCAACATTCCAGGAATGTAACTGTTTTATTAAACCGGTACATAAATGGGTTTAGGCCTTCCCACAAGGATGAGATTTTCCTGCAATAGTTTGTGTCACAGCCCCTCCCACATCAATGAGATTTGTGTCTCTGGATCTTCCACAATTGTCAGATTTCCCCACAGTAGTTTGTATCTCCACCCCCATCTACAGTAGTGAGTAGGATCACTCTCTCACAGTTGGGCTATTTTTCTTTTTTTATTATACATTACAGGGATGGCTGAAACCATTTTTTGGATAGGAAAAATATCCATGCTGAGGGGAGCTGACCCTTAAGTTGCAGTAAATAGGCTTGACCGGAAAATCTAGATGATTATTGTCAGTGACAAAGGTATCTTGCTAGGTCTGGTGAATTGGCTTAATATGAAATTAACGTTTATTTAATGTGTTAATTTAGAAATTATTTCTACCATGATTTTCTGTTTCCCTCCCTTGCTGTATGATATATGTGATGATTATACTTTGTATATGACCAATGGGTGAATCTAGCTATGCAGTCGCCAAATATGCTGAATAATTGATGAGATGCACAGTTGCGACAGACACACTTACGTTGTTGACTGCGGTCACAGTGCTGGTGATGACCTCGACAGTTCTGTCAATGGATCCTTCATCCACATTGGTCCCCTCCTCTCTTTCATCCACCTCAGTGTAGTTTATGTCTTCGTAGGGTTGTGGGGAGTAGTAATCCTCATGCACACCACCATAGTTATAGTCATATGTTGTTGGGCTGGGGTTGGCTTCACTTTTCTCTTCAATCCTGACTGTTGCTGCTTCAGTAACTACAACTGGAGCTTCTGTGGGTGCTGGGGTTTCCTAAAGGAAGAGAACAATCAGTACATATTCTTCTGCAATCTAAAGGCTGGCAATAGATAGATTTTTTTGATCAGCCAGCATTCTTCAAAAAAAAAACAAATGGATTTCCCCATCCACACTAGCAAGGTGAATGGAGGAATCCTCCCCATTGTGTTATTATATTCTGACGCTGTCAGAATACATAGCAGCTGCTGACTGAATGAAACTCTTCCAACATTCTCAGTTGAGAGAAGCTGATCATTAGATTGACTTTTCTCTAGCAGGAATGGCCATACATGGATAGAAATGTGTCTGGTCCTAGCAGAATCGGTCGAATTTCAATCCAGATATGGCCAGCATGCATGAGGTGAAGCTCTACTGGCTTCCATCATCCAATTACTTTTTAAAAATACAGTTTTTTATTTGATTTTCCTTGCATATGAAGACTCACCACATTCACTAAGCCAACTGAAAATACCCAAGGTTAACAGCCTAGTTGCCTTTAGTAAATCAAACCCAATGTGCACTTTTTCACATCACATTAGTACAGCCTTTCAGCCCCGGTGTGCTCATGATGTTGGCTCTGTAGATTGTCTACCTACATTTTATAACAGTATCATAGCTCGTACAAATATTGCTCAGGATAACTGCTGTTTCATAGCAGCAGGGATGTCTTTCAAGTTACAATTTTCTACTTTGTCGGACACTCAGTTAAGCTCTGAAGTCTGCTTATGGCTACAAAACTTGACTTATAATGTGATTCAAGCATGATTTCAGCAATTGCTCTGGGTTAAACTACAACATGTATATTATATAAAGATAGAAAGCTAAGGAAACTGTAAAATGTTAAGTGACATGAGGGGGTTGGCGTACCTCTTCAAAGTCTGGCTGCGGTCTTACTGCCTCCTCAACAGTGGCTTGTGGGGGCTTTACAGTTGGAGTTTTATCGTTCTCTTCTTCATAGTATGGATATTCATAGTAATAGCCTTCATCTCCTTCCGCAGCCTCAGGGTATTGCTAAATATAAAAGAGAGTGTCTGAAAAAAGAGGTGCATCTCCAAAATTCCTGTGCCACCTGCTGTACACTTTGATCAACCTGGCATAACTTTGCAACGTAATAGTGTTGTCTATGGAATTTAGAATCTCATAATTATAAGCTATAAATTTTATTCAACCCACCAAAAGCCTACTATCCTAGCCAACAAAACTACAACACAAAAAATAAAATTAAGCCATTTACCTTAAGTTTAAAGTTAAGTTTAAGGTAGATAATCCATAAGCTGCTGACCACTAAATGTACACGGCCTGCTACTGACCCCACATCCCAACCACATTAGCCATATCCCTACACTATGTGTCACAGACACTACAATATTACATAGTAAGCAGTAAACCATCCTGCTCCATCATCGATATACCTTATAACTCTTGACAACAATGTGTTGACACACTACATGAGTAGACAATGTTCATGTTGCAAAGTGATGGCTAGTAAAGGCTAGTAAATAAAATAAAGCTGCTCACCTCAACCCACCAATCATGTCTAAGCAAAAATCCTGTTTTTCTTTTTATCTTTTGTGCATTTCCCTTGTGCATGACTGAACATAATATCATTATAACACATTATTATTATCTACTGTTTAAGTGAATCAGCTATTCCATCTTCTGACATTCTACTACTTTATTCCATGCAACAGAAACCCCACAAAGCCAATGAATACAGAATCATGGTCAACAATGAAATCTGGAGGAAAAATACACACAACCCTGAAGAAATTAACACTGCAAATGATGATATATACGGGTCCTTTATTTTTCAGTGCCTTTGAGATAGGATCTAAATGGTAATCCCCACTTCTCATGTCTTTCATTTTGTCATGCTTTCATTAGCCATGCTTTGATACTTACATACTCATCCTGGTTGGGGTCCTGAGACTGGGGGGTGTCAGGGACAGCGGTGTCACAGTCAGGACTGTAGTGTTCACAATAATCAAAGGCAGCTCGATGGTCCGGAACAATAAGAAGTTGCTGAATATCTCCCTGAAAAGACAAAAGAGATGAACAGTGAGGCATGGAGTTCCACCATGCAAGAAAATGAAGGGTGCTTACAATAATCTTTTGCTCATCTCTCATCCACTAATTTATTCTTTTTCTACCACATCAAATTATGTATTACAATAGTACCAATACAAAAATGTAGCATTTTGAATTGCAAAGATAATGTTCATTTGTTGATATATGAAGATATAGCAAAGTAATTCCCTTAAAAAGGCACATGAATGTCTTCACAGATGGCTGGCTAACCCCCTCCCCCCCCCATCGCCCTGTACCCCAAAAACTCCAGCCTGATACACAATGCATATGGGCCAGCATCCATGGAACAAAAGGCTGTAAGTATGGGGGCCCTTTGTGAGTTTAGATACCCTTCATATTTTTATCCCAAACTCTACACCTTTTAGTAACAGGTGAGTGATTAAAAGGGAGACAAAGAGGGGTCCTTTTTCTAGAAACATTAGCCTAATGCTGGCAGGCAGTGGAATCTTTTACAACTGCAGCCCCAAAAATGAGGGCTTACATGCAACTTTCCTACCTTGTGAGGGTAGAGAAGTTGATAAACCTTCCCAAGGTGAACGGCTAACTGATACAAAGTAAAATAACATAAATGCTAATAAAATTACCTATTAAATAAAAATCTAAACCTTTCACCAATGCATTGAAAATGGTATCCTCATTACAAATAGTGAAGTCCAAAATATGAGGTTAGCTAGAAACAACATAGGAACTTGGCTGATACCCTTTAATGAAAGGGGGTACATGATTTTCAAGAAAAAATATTTCAGCATTAAAATTAAAAAAGAAAAATTTGTTTAAAAAATACCAGCCAGCTAAACCTGGCAAAATTGTTTGGGAGCAGATTAGGAAAACCGACTGGGTTTTAATTAGGTGCATCATGGCTCTCAAGTTCTGGTATAAGATTTTATAAGAATTATTAGGCAACAGTTAATTTGATTCATTAAGCATAGTGATTTCCAAAGTCTTGGCTGAGTGTGACCCATAAAGGCTGAAGTTGAACAGCTCTCTTTAGATCGGACACATGTATTAAACTACAGCCCCTTGCCTCCATTACTGTCACACACAAGGAGAGAAGAGCATTGAGGATGAAGCCAGCAGTGAAAACAGAGGGGAGCAGTTTTTCCGAGCTCCTGTGAGCTCTCCAAAATGTTGATTAAACAAACTTGGTCCAGAGTGAGCTCTCAATTAGGCAGCTTGCCCGGGACTGAGTCACAGCCTGAGTGACACACAACAGCAGAATTATTTTCACAAGGAATTTGGGTTTCCAGCAATGTGTCAGAGCCAGCACAACTGTCCCAGAAAGCTGGCCAGCTGGGACACAGGCTGTACCATTTCCAGACCGTGACGGAGGGAGGAATAAAGTGTCACCCACAGTTTGCAACCTTATCTTTCACTAGACTCTTCTATTGTTATATATCCTATGGTACAGCCATTTTGGTTATTCTGGGGTGTGACAAAAAGAAAACAAAGTTCAGCCCTGCTACCTGTACAGAGGCAATGCACAGGCTTCTCCCAATGACCTTCTTCTGGAAATGCCAAGTTGACATAATAGGTGAGCACACAAAGTCCCAGGTGGACAGGTACAACAGCAGTGAGATTTTATGTTGGCAGGGTCTGCATACCAGGCTTCACTTATAACTAAAATATCACTTTGTGAAGGCTTAACCTTTCAGCTCAGGCACACAGGACTATAAAAAAAATGTCCAAAAAACGTCAGTAGCTTATCAGTGATTTTTTTTAGCTTTTACCAGCGACGTTTTTGCGCGTTTTTTCGCATTTTTAAAAGGCCAGCGTTTTGTTTTTTCCCAATTGATCTAAAACGTCCAAAAACGTTGACGTTTTGAGCATTTTTACAGCTGAAAAAATGTCTCTCAGAACCCTCTGGTCTTGGGTTTTTTTTTACAGCTTAAAAACGTCACTGCTAAAAACAGTTGATAACAGCCTGTGTGTGCATGAACACATAGGATAACATGATGGAGGGTTTATTGACTGTAGAAAAAAAACGTCTGCAGCTGAAAACAGCTGCTGTAAAACAGTCAAAAAATGTCCTGTGTGCATGAGGCCTCAAATACATTTCAAGCTAAACACTAGCTAAACACACATTAATGCAGCTCTGTAATCATTAAATTGTCAATAAAATATTTTTTTTAAAGGCAAGTATAAGTACCTAATTTGACTTCGTATCAGAGTCTTGCAGCCCTCAATACTGCAAAGCCAAAGCTGGGGGAGAGAGAAGCCACAACGCAGCAAGGGACATGCTGATAGAAGAGAGCAGAATGTGCAAATCGCAGCACTAGATGGACCTAAATACATATCATTTGGCAGGAAAAACAGATCCCTTCTAAGTATCTAATTTATGAATTTAGGCGTTTGCTTTAAAAACAGTTAACTGTGCATTTCAGACCTGCCTAGGTACCTGCAGAAAGTGGAGGGCCCTCTTGGGTAATTTTACCCTAGAATCGGATTATACTGTGTTCTGAATCTTTGCTGTCAGTTTCTGTCTGCGAAGAGTTATAAATGCAATTTACAGCGATAGGTTACAATTGCTTGTTGCAAGAAGCAAATGTAGAGCAAAGAAATGAACTCATTTGTGACTTCAATCTGCATGAAACTCTCATTTTGTTCGGCTGCAAGAACATTAAATATTTCATATCTGGATGGGGCAGGTATGTGAAGAGCCAGATAAGGGCCAACGAGAACATACCTCAAATAGCTGGTTAAATATATTTATGCTGAAAGGAGAGTCTGGGGGTCGCAGAGAGAATCTGTATCAACAAAGGCCTTTTATATCTCTCTGCATACTGAAATGGAGACATCATACTTCATAAACACCCATTATTCTCCCTGTAACACAATGTATAACACACGAAGCAGACCACAGTACAGGCACTCGCGGGCAGAAGCCAGAGTACTGCTCATGTAAGCAAAATTCTTCTTTTTTTTTTATTTTCCTTATACATGATTGGTTATTTAAAGTGAAAACAGCCTCACTAAGCTAAATTATTATTCCCTACTCCTTTAGTAAATCAATCCTTTTGGCATATGTTTCACAGCCTTATTTCGTATATCACATACCCCAAGAAGCCAATACGAATAGAAGCCTTGACGTAATTAAAAGTGCAATGGTTGTTACATGCTGGTGCTATATTTTGCTATGTACCATGCCCAAGCTAGGATCTAAATGTAAAACCTTCAAATAAACATCATTTTTTACTCCTTTAATGCTGCCTGAGCCTCATCAATGCCTGTCCCTGATGTTGTATGTTGTCCCTAGTTCTAATCATAAATATCAACCATGTATGCTCTAAAACCCCAACCTCCCATGCTACATGTATAGGCAGGTTGAAATATGTTGGCTTTAGCAAGTTAGCGGCTGGCACAGGCCGGGAAAAAGGGATTACTGTTGTAAGCTCAGTTCCTGGGCTTTTTGGTCCTAGAGAGCCCATCAGTGCTATAAAAAGGGGGAAGGCTGAGGTCCACAAGCAATTTTTTGGTTGGTTCTGTTCCGATTTGTGGCTGAAGGTACTCAGCGTGCTGCACCTTGCAGCACACTGAAGACACCAAGGCTTATGGAGACATCCAAGCCATGGCGAAAGTGAAGATGCACTCTTACCTCATGGAGGTATGCCTGGGTAGCCACACTACAGTAGTTAGTTTAAGGACAGAGACGTTGTCCATATTGAACGGTTATGCTGCATCTTGTACAGTAAAGTTACATTAACCATTCTGAGCCTGGTCTGAAGTTATTCAAAGCTGTGCATGTTGGTTCTGGCATATATCTAAAGAACGTAAAGCATGGGGGTCAATGTTCTGGCTCCCTCCATAGAAGCAACTGGATTCGAACCAGCATTATGGAGATCTATGGCTTGGTCACAAGGAAAGAAAGGTGTTAAGTGCACGTATGTGGTCCACACTAGGAGCTCAGCGGGACTCCATGTTGTTACTGGGAGTTAGGTAACAGAGGTAAGCTGAACTGATGGAGTGGGCGCAGGCTCAGCACGTCCCTACTAATGCAACATATACTGTAAGTGTGTGTAGCGACATGGTCCCGGGCATTGATGAACATGCTCTTTGCGAAAGGTGTATAGGCGGTCCACATGTGTTTTACATGCACGTTTAGCTGTGGCTCTACTGACTTCAATTGTGTTATGCATTTTTGCTGCGCATTCTGAAAGGTCATGCATACCACATCTTTGGTGCGCTTTCAAAAAAACCCAGCAAGAATGCTTAACCCAATAGAAGGCAATGGAACTGTGTTTAAAAATGCATGCAAAACGCATGTGAACTGCGCATATACCAACGCTGCGGCCAAAATGAAGATGAAGGAAAAAGCATCTATTCATCACAAAGCTAGCCCTAAAAAGTAGTAGACATCAATAACCACTATTGTGCTTTTCTTAAGCTGAACCCAAATTACACCCTATTCAACCTGTTGTTCCTACTTGTGGATGGCCAAAATCTGGTAAAATTTGGTAAAATCTGAGAGATTCCATGCTTTTACCTACTCTGTCTAAAACACTGTGGCTGTAGTTGGGTTTTAAGATCTTCTGAAGTATATATAGCGGTTGTGTAAAGCTTGTACATAGAACTGGAACTTCCTTTTCATGCCCTTTAAATAGTTTGTAAATGGCCGTGATCTTTTTCTGAGTCCAATTCAAATCAATATTTCCCTTTGCAGCAAAAAAATTAAACACTCCTGTCTGCTCTATAGACTACTGGTGAACCTCACAAGTGCTTCCTGCTTTCTACCTGTTTACAGAACAGCCAGTCCCTCTGCAAGCCTGACTTCATCTTTCAGCTAGCATCGGCTCAAAATGAAAAAAAAAAAAAAAAAGTACATTCACAGGAATACATAGGTGAACCGGAACCGGGGGGGTGGTTTATAGATTCGACGGGAGTTCTATAAATGCCATGTTTGCACTGTGGTCCTTTGAAGTTAATACAGTATATAAAGTACTTACACTAAGCAGAAACTACCCAACAGAGCCCAGCAGAGGTGAATCAGAATATGGAAAGCAAGTCAGAATGGTACCCACAAAAACAAAGTTCTCACCTTCCCCAGCTTGTACAATAAATCCTCATTTTAATTTTCTGCAGATTCAGGGATTTTTCAGAAAAAGGAGACAAAGATGGAGGGGGAATGTTGACCTCAGGTCTGGGAATATGCATGTAACTGACACCAAATACAAACCAGATGGAGAGAGAACATTAACCATGGAACCACAGAGTTCGCTTCCTACAGGAGACGAATGACAAGTTTAAATTTCACTCCTGTTAAGACAATATTAGCCCTTTCCAGTCCTCCTCCCTTCTGCTGATGTAAGGGGAATGAAGGCTTATTTTCTTCTGAGTTACTATTATGTTTTCATCAGCAAGAACAGACAGAAGTCTGCACAAACTATTGGATTACCAAGACGAATATGCCGCGTTCATTTGAGGTAGCCAAGGTGGCGGGCGCAGGGCTTCAGTTATAAAAGGCAATTCATCTACACGCTGCCGATTAGGGAGGAAGTTCATGCAAAGACAAACTCAAACTTACATCTCCCTAATAAAAATGAAGCTCCGGTTCAGAGGAAGGCTAATCAAGATTTTCCCAGGGAAAAAAAAATCCTTCCTGAGCCAACAGAAGAGATTAGATGATCAATTTTCTGGATCATTGTATATTCACATACAACATCCTATAGTAACGGTGTACAAGTAGATCATCTGTGTTTTGCTATTAATACGGATTTAGGAATTATTAGCACAGTAATAATTACACATGATTTATAGAAGATATTTCCTAAAATCTAGTCTGACTTTCAGAAATAAAATGTACAAAAATATTTCAAGTAAAGCTAAAGAGCCACAACTCCCTGTGTGAGGCAATGAGGCTGATTTACAAAGGAGTTGAGAATCTTTACTCTATAAGCAGAGTGAAGATTCAGCTCACTTAAGCAGTCGTGTGAAAAGCAATTTTCTGTATTTTTTTTTTAATTTTTTATCATGATTAGGTATTCAAAGTGAACACGGCTACAATTTATTGAGTAAAAATTCTCAACTCCTGTAGTAAATCTGCCTCAATGTTCTACAAACAAATTTGTACTGAGTGGTTACATGCAGATACAATGCTAAAGGGCAGAACGTTACCTTCTACGGATAAGCTGTCAAGCATTTTCCAAGGTCACCTAATGCTTAAAAAACCCAACACTTGGACATTATTACTTAGAGGCAAGCAGACCTTTAGAGAAGGTTCTTAGCGATGAAGTACATTCCATGTATCACTGTAAATACATTGCTATTCCCCAGGAGATGAAGAAAGAAATAGCCATTTCACAATCATCCTGCAGGGGGCTCTGTCTCATTCTGTATCACCAAAACTTTTGCATACATCAGTACAGGCTTATGCACTAAGGAAGCACACATTAGTAATGATGGTCTTGTAAATTACCATTACAAGCTTCCAAATATATCAGTGAAAGACAATGTTTGGTTGCTATAGCAAAAAATGGTTATTGCTTTTTACTGCTTCTGAAAATATGTCTTCATTAATGTACACATCACTGTTTATTGGATCAGCCACATCAGTCTCTGCACCCGAGGAGCTTACACTTTCGATGTCAGTCGCGCACTATTAATATACAATTATAACACTCTGAGATATTTCACAGTGCTATACAGAGAACACTATACCACTGACATCTGTCTCTATCACAGGAGCGTACACTGTAATGTCCTCTCCAGAGTCACACACTATTATTACTATATACTGTAGATACATAGCTCTGGCATTTTGTGCTGTACAGAGAACAATATCCCATTAATATCAAATATCTGAACCAGAGGAGCTTACACCTAAATGTCCCAGCACTGTCACACACTATTACTATTATATAGGTCAGTGGTGAGTGACCCAGTGGTGGGTGGGTGGAGGGGAACAAACCTCCCAGCCGCCCCAGCCGATCGTCCCACATCCAGGTCGGGGGCAGCTTCCGCGGCTTCCCAACTGCTTCTCCTCCTTGGCGGCTTACCTGGCAGCTTCAGCTGCTTCCTAGCTGCTTCTCCTCCTCAGCGGCTTCCCCATTGCTTCTCCTCCCGGCCAATCCGGTCTTAAAGACCCACTTCCTGAATGGCAGAAGAAGTAGGAAGACAATAGGGAATATTAATTCGCTAATGTCACACAAGTGGATGGGCTCGGGGAGCAATGCTTTGGGC
Source organism: Glandirana rugosa (assembly GCA_018402905.1). Lineage (NCBI taxonomy): Eukaryota > Metazoa > Chordata > Amphibia > Anura > Ranidae > Glandirana > Glandirana rugosa. Next base: position 310,650 of record BLSH010248633.1, on the reverse strand, counting down.
CCCATGCCCACCCAATTTTAAGCCAATTGGAGCCTCAGGCACTAATCATGTGCTTCTAAAATAAAAAAAAAATGTGAAAACTAACCCCATAGAAATCCATGCATCCTGAATAGAGATTAGGGGTCAGGCGCATGGAGATTAGAGGGGCGGTGCCCCTGACATAGGTATATAGCCACTGATATAGGTATATAGCTCTGACAAAAACATTGATCCATTCACAGCAGTCTCTACACCAGAGGAGCTTACACTCTAATGTCCCACCACTGTCATACACCATTATTATTATATTTACACACCATTATTATTATTATATTTACAGTTCTGCTCAAAGTTTACATACCCTGGCAGAATTTATGATTTCTTGGCCATTTTTCAGAGAATATGAATGAGAACACAAAAACTTTTCTTTCACTCATGGTTAGTATTTGGCTGAAGCCATTCATTATCAATCAACTGTGTTTACTCTTTTTTAGATCATAATGACAACAGAAACTACCCAAATGACCCTGATCAGAAGTTTACATACCCCAGTTCTTAATACCATGTATTGCCCCCTTTAACATCAATGACAGCTTGAAGTCTTTTGTGGTATTTGTGGATGAGGCTCTTTCTTCTCAGATGGTAAAACTGCCCATTCCTCTTGGCAAAAAGCCTCCAGTGCCTGGAAATTCTTAGGCTGTCTTGCATGAACTGCATGTTTGAGATCTCCCCAGAGTGGCTCAATGATATTGAGGTCAGGAGACTGAGATGGCCACTCCAGAACCTTCACTTTACCCTGCAGTAGCCAATGACAGGTTGAAGCGGCCTTGTGTTTTGGATCATTGTCATGTCAGTGTTGCCAACCTCCCGCAGCATTTTTTAGACAATTGATATTTAAACACAACATGGAAACACTGACAATACCCATATCAAGTAATTTGCCTGGTTTACAAAGTCAGCACAGCATGGCAAATTATCAGACCCTGATATTTATAGAAAGTTGTAAAAATCACTGATTTTACAAACTGTCAGTAAATTTACTGGCGGTTGGCAACCCTGTGTTGGAGTATCCAAGTACGTCCCATGCGCAGCTTCCTGGCTGATGAATGCAAATGTTCCTCCAGTATTTTTTGGTAACATCCTGCATTCATCTTTCCATCAATTGTGACCAAATTTCCTGTGCCTTTGAAGCTCACACATCCCCAAAACATCAGCGATTCACCTCCGTGTTTCACAGGCCTTGTTGACTTCTCTCCAAATATAGGGTTTATGGTTGTGGCCAAAAAGCTCAATTTTGGTCTCATTACTCCAAATTACTTTGTGCCAGAAGGTTTGAGGCTTGTCTCTGTGCTGTTTGGCGTATTGTAAGCGAGATACTTTGTGACATTTGCGTAGTAATGGCTTTCTACTGGCGATTCGACCATGCAGCCCATCTTTCTTCAAGTGCCTCCTTATTGTGCATCTTGAAACAGCCACACCACATGTTTTCAGAGAATCCTGAAGAAATTTGTGGGTCTTTCTTTGCATCCTGAACAATTTTCCTGGCAGTTGTGGCTGAAATTTTACTTGGTCTACCTGACCGTGGTTTGGTTTCAACAGAACCCTTCATTTTCCACTTCTTGATTAGAGTTTGAACACTGCTGATTGGCATTCTCAATTCCTTTGATATCTTTTTATATCCCTTTCCAGTTTTATACAGTTCAGCTACCTTTTCCCGCAGATCCTTTGACAATTATTTTGCTTTCCCTATGACTCAGAATGCAGAAACGTCAGTGCAGCACTGGATGAAAGATGCAAGGGTCTGTCAGGAGTCCAGAAACTCATTGACCTTTTATATACACACACACTAATTACAAGCAAACAGATCACAGGTGAGGATATTTACCTTTAATAGCCATCCAAACTCCTTTGTGTCAACTTGTGTGCATGTTATTAGGCCAAAATCACCAGGGTATGTAAACTTTTGATCAGGGTCGTTTTGGGTAGTTTCTGTTGTCATTATGACTTAAAAAGAGTAAACACAATTGATCGATAATAAATGGCTTCAGCCAAACACTAACCATGAGTGAAAGAAAAGCTTTTGTGTCATATTCTCTGAAAAGTGGCCAAGAAATCATAAATTCTGCCAGGGTATGTAAACGTATGAGCACAACTGTATATACAGTAGTTCTGACATATTCAGCATGCTGTACAAAGAACACTGGGACATTCACATCAGTCTCTGCACGAGAGAAGCTTACACTGTAATGTTCTACCGCATTCACACACTTATGATTAGACATTTATATACTGTAGCCATATTATATAGATAGATATATAGATATTTCGCAGTGTACAGCAGTGTAGTAAACAGCTGAAATCTGGGGGTGGGGGACCCGGAGAAGTAAGTTGGGGGGAACCTCTCCCTGCCAGGATCCTCTCCATACAGAGGTTTACAGAGAATAATTTGTTCTAAGTGGAGGAAGGGAAATATATGGCCAGCAAGATTTATAATGTACAGGAAGGAAAGGATCCCTCTGTGCCACACAAGCCCTAAACCATCCCAAAATAATGACAATTAGGAATGTGACCTATCTGGGGACGAACATATGTCACCTTGCTGACACCTGGTAAGATGCAGACACCAGTCCTCTCTTCTCTAGACAGCTGCTGGCCATAAATACTTCTCACCAGACCAGACCCTGAGACGTGCTCTGACAGTGACATATTGCAATAACAAACAAAAACATCTTAACAGGCAAAACAGCAGCCACTTCTACAAGCCGATCATAAAGTACAATTTAAAGGAATGCAAAAAAGTACAAACACCAGATGACAAACTAGAGAAGGTGGGGGAGAGGTATCATTGATGATATTGGTGCCCAATATAAAATATTCTAATACCTATTAACCATTATTTATGATGTTTTTGTGCTTTGCAATTCTCCTTTATGAGGGAAAAGAAGCTTGGAAACTCAAGCATGGAATTTGAGGTACAAAGTTCTCGAACGTTAAAATTCCTACAAAAACTGAAGTGCTGATGTCTGCTTGCTTATGGCAACATTTATCTTTGATGATATTTCACTGGGTTGTCATCACCTTTGCTGAAATACAGGGAAAATGAGTTGAGAGCGCCCACAGCAGCCTTATAAAACTTGAATATTTCCCATTATAGTATTCAATTGAATTGTGAACTCTGACTGTTCTAAAAGGTATGTAAAGTGGTCTAGGATGGAGCCACATTTAAAAATCGCCGTATTCTGTAACGTTGGCCGCTCTGCCGGGTTTATCGGTGTGCAGATCAGAACCATAAAATCCACAGCTAAGGTTTTAGTGCTCCATAGAACACAGACAGGCCAGGGAGGCCGCTGTGCCAAAGAGGATTTTAAGACAGCAGAGAAAGTGCTAAAAGTGTAAACTGTGTGAAGAGGTTTTCACAACAAACTACAAAGCCAAGGATCCACCTCTCCAAACACTAAGCATTCCATGATTTATGTTCATGACTTTTACAGAAAGGCCATAACCAGACGGCACTTTATCTCTTGTCAAACACTGCCTTGACTATGTATGCAAAGTGAACTTCCCGTGACGCTCCCAATCAACCAAATTACCATTTTCACTTTTTTCTAGCATTAGTAAAAACTCAAATACAGAATCTGAAATCTGGTTCCTGTGGGAAATCAACAAACAGATTTCTAGATACACCCAACTGCTGCAAAGCCAGGGGGTCACCAGTTTCTTATTCATAATAGAGCATAAACATACAGTTGTGGCGTCCAGCTGAAAGAAAGTGACACTTTGATTATGGACTTGTGAGAGGGGCAGAGACACAAATAATTGTGGGGAAATCTCACTATTGTGGGAGGAGCAAGGACACAATTTACTGCAGGGAAATCTCACTATTGTGGGAGGAGCAAGGACACCATTTACTGCGGGGAAATCTCACTATTGTGGGAGGAGCAGAGACACAATTTACTGCGGGGAGATCTCACTATTGTGGGAGGAGCAAGGACACAATTTACTACGGGGAAATCTCACTATTGTGGGAGGAGCAAATACACAATTTACTGCGGGGAAATCTCACTATTGTGGGAGGAGCAGAGACACAATTTACTGCGGGGAGATCTCACTATTGTGGGAGGAGCAAGGACACAATTTACTGCGGGGAAATCTCACTATTGTGGGAGGAGCAAGGACACAATTTACTGAGGGGAAATCTCAGTATTGTGGGAGGAGTAAGGACAATTTACTGCGGGGAAATCTCACTATTGTGGGAGGAGCAAGGACACAATGTACTGCGGGGAAATCTCACTATTGTGGGACGAGCAAGGACACAATTTACTGCGGGGAAATCTCACTATTGTGGGAGGAGCAGAGACACAATTTACTGCGGGAAATCTCACTATTGTGGG
>BLSH010248633.1:295278-306270 GCA_018402905.1 Glandirana rugosa | reverse complement strand
TATCACGACACAATTTACTGCGGGGAAATCTCACTATTGTGGGAGGAGCAGAGACACAATTTACTGCGGGGAAATCTCACTATCGTGGGAGGAGCAAGGACACAATTTACTGCGGGGAAATCTCACTATTGTGGGAGGAGCAGAGATACAATTTACTGCGGGGAAATCTCACTATTGTGGGAGGAGCAAGGACACAATTTACTGCGGGGAAATCTCACTATTGTGGGAGGAGCAGAGACACAATTTACTGCAGGGAAATCTCACTATTATGGGAACAGCAAGGACACAATTTACTGCGGGAAAATCTCACTATTGTGGGAGGAGCAAGGACACAATTTACTGCGGGGAAATCTCACTATTGTTGGAGGAGCAAGGACACCATTTACTGCGGGGAAATCTCACTATTGTGGGAGGAGCAAGGACACCATTTACTGCGGGGAAATCTCACTATTGTGGGAGGAGGAAGGACACAATGTACTGTGGGGAAATCTCACTATTGTGGGAGGAGCAAGGACACAATTTACTGTGGGGAAATCTCACTATTGTGGAAGAAGCAAGGACACAATTTACTGCGGGGAAATCTCACTATTGTGGGAGGAGCAGAGACACAATTTACTGCGGGGAAATCTCACTATTGTGGGAGGAGCAAGGACGCAATTTACTGCGGGGAAATCTCATTATTGTGGGAGGAGCAAGGACACAATTTACTGCGGGGAAATCTCACTATTGTAGGAGGAGCAAGGACACAATTTACTGCAGGGAGATCTCACTATTGTGGGAGGAGCAAGGACACAATTTACTGCGGGGAGATCTCACTGTTGTGGGAGGAGCAAGGACATAATTTACTGCGGGGAAATCTCACTATTGTGGGAGGAGCAAGGACACAATTTACTGCGGGGAAATCTCACTATTGTGGGAGGAGCAGAGACACAGTCTACTGCTGAGAAATCTCCCTCCCCATTGTGGAAGGAGCAGAGACACAATCTACTGCTGAGAAATCTTCCCATTGTGGGAGGAGCACAGACCCAATCTACTGCTGAGAAATCTCCCCATTGTGGGAGGAGCAGAGACACAGTCTACTGCTGAGAAATCTTCCGATTGTGGGAGGAGCAGAGACACAATCTACTGCTGAGAAATCTTTCCATTGTGGGAGGAGCAGAGACACAGTCTACTGCTGAGAAATCTCCCCATTGTGGGAGGAGCACAGACACAATCTACTGCTGAGAAATCTTCCCATTGTGGGAGGAGCACAGACCCAATCTACTGCTGAGAAATCTCCCCATTGTGGGAGGAGCAGAGACACAATCTACTGTGGGGAAATCTCACCATTGTGGGAGGAGCAGAGACACAATCTACTGCAGAGAAATCTCCCCATTGTGGGAGGAGCACAGACACAATATACTGCTGAGAAATCTCCCCATTGTGGGAGGAGCAGAGACACAAGCTACTGCTGAGAAATCTTCCCATTGTGGGAGGAGCAGAGACACAATCTACTGCTGAGAAATCTCCCCATTGTGGGAGGAGCACAGACACAATCTACTGCTGAGAAATCTCCCCATTGTGGGAGGAGTAGAGACACAGTCTACTGCTGAGAAATCTCACCACTCGGAGACGCACTGAACCACATTATACTTTCACATCCAAAGGGATATCAGTGCTGCATCTTATCAAAACACAATGAAATTATAATAAAGGCACACTCTCCCATTCTGCACTCTTTTTCATGATTTCATCTCAACATCACCAGAACAAATGCAGGTAGTTTGGATAAGAACATTTCCCAGAGTCCTTGTAATGTGCAGAAATCATCTGGATTTTTCCCTCAACAAACCTGGAATTTCACTTTATAGCCTGTACTGTGTGTGTCCCTGTCATTCTCACCACATACTTTATGTACTCGGTGCAGTCTGTCTTAGTAACAGACTGTTACACCTGGAGGAACAAGTTTCTGGACAATGAATCAGACCACGGACACTCTGCCAGCTATTTTTGGCTCACAAGCCAGTTTTCCAGATCATTATTTACAAATGGGATTAGTCATTGAGTCTTGGGAATAGATTTTACTAACACAGATTAATGAAGACTTGTGGGGAATTCTAAACAATTCAGACAGTCCAATAAGTGGCAGCACCCAGCTGAAGAGAAGAGCACCGAGCACCTTAGAAGGGAAAAATGCTAAAATACTGCAGACAGGGGACGCTAGCATGACTGCCTGGGGCAGAGGAGGGCATTGTAACACAAAGATGGACTGCAGATAAAGGAATTCTTATAATACATATTAATAAAAAAATAACTTTGTTATCTGTGCTAAACAATCTTGGTGTGGGGAAACTATAGCCAATAGGGAAGTATCAAGTTTTAAGTAATTTTAGTTGTTAATTTAAAGCCGTATTAAACCCAAAACCAGAAATGTAATATGTTGCAGCTTACCAATCATTAGATGTGATGGCTGCATTAGTTTTCATTTTTATTTTTTTTTCCCCCCTCTTTTTTCACCTGGTGATCTGGCCAGTAGCACACCTCCTATATTAGAGTGCCCCAACTCTGGATGGAGGAGCAAGAGAGTCGCCTTTGAACAGCAGCATTGTCAGTCTGTGGGTGGGGAGTGTTAGATGGACTAGCAGATTTAGATGCACTAATAAATTGAGGCCAAAATCCAGCTAAAGATTTTTAAACAATTACAACAGTTTTGTTTCTTTTGGGATCCAGGTTTTATATGAATGAATAAAAACTGATTACTGTTACCCGTCAGTGGTAAATGATTTGTCGCAACCCTCTGTTATCTGCAGGACAGCTTGTTATGTTGAAAAGCAAGAGACTTAGGCAGCATTCACACTACAGCGTTTTGAATCGCGGGCAGATTTGCCTGCGTTTTGAAAGCACCGATGTGTGAATGATAAAGTGCGGAACTCTCATCTGAGATGCCATTTATTTGAATGACACCTCAAATCGCGGTGCAGGTCTGCCACGATTGTCGCGCGATAAAACTTGCTGCAATCGCGGGAAGCATGTCGCCCAAAAAAGGTTTAGGAACTACTCTTGAGCCACATGCTTCCCACGATGCGGGTTGCCACAATTGCCGCACGTTTTATCACGCAACAATCGACCCGCACCACGATTTGAGGTGTCATTCAAATGAATGGCATCTGAAATGCAAGGTCCGCGATTTGTCATTCACACATCAGCGCTTTCAAATCGTGGGCAGATTCACTGCAAATCTGCCCATGATTCAAAATGCTGTAGTGTGAACGCAGCCTTAGTGTCAGAATCCACAGGTATAAATAACCCTATAAAAGAAAATGAATGCAGCATCACATCTAAGAATTGGCAAGCTGCAATATAATACAGATTTGCCTTTGGGTTGAATACCACTTTAAGTAAAGTTTATTTAAAGCCAAAACATTTTCTTTAGTTGTGAATGTAGTGTTTTGGGATAAGATGTCTGTGATGTTTTAATTGCCATCTGTGTCCCCAACAGGAAGATTCCCCCTCTCTATACAACAATGGGGACAATGGCCTTCTGGACAAAAACTGATGGGAAAGATCACATTTTATGTTCTCACTAGAACACAAGTAGAGGGGAAGTTGAAGTTGGGCTTTATGGGCACTAAGTTATGTTTTAAGATCGGATTAAAGTAAACCTATCATGAGAGATGCAGGAGATGCCATTACTGACATCCTACTGAAAATGCCAGTTGTCTGGCTGTCATCATGGATTCCCACTGACATAAAACAAGTATTTAGATGAAGAAAGAGGGAAAAAAGCCATAACTAATTTTCTGCATGCTTAGTGATTTAAAACTGAAGTTTAGTATATTTAATTTTCAGGGCGATACAGCACCATACACGTTAGTTATGTTTAACAGTGCATATCTTATAACCTGGAGGAGTCTGCTAACAACCTTCCCCTTAGTGCCTCCTCACAGCCACCGGATACCATCCTCAGCTTTAAGCTGGTCATACACAGTAAGTTTTCTTTTATTCAGCCCAGCAGGCTAATCAAGAGAATTCACTTGGATTCTCCATCCATGCTAACCAGTGCAGCTGGATGAATCTGCAGTGCAGACTATTGTATTTTGACAACTGGCATCTGTGGCTGTCAGAATACATGAACATTGCCTGCATTTCATTGGATGCAAGTATGGTTCATCTGAGAATGTTTCACCATACACATATTCTGTGTATTCTTGCCAGAATATGAAATAGTTTGGAATCATTTTCTTGTCTAGGCATAATTGTCAACACAGACCTGATGACCTACAATGAACACTGATTTAGCAGATTTTTTTTCCGGCATGCAAGTGACATCCTCACAGTAACATTCCTAATAGCCAATTCCACATGCTGCACTGGCTTAAAACCACTGCAGGGATTGAAGGGATTAAAAATGTGTTAGATTGGACCCGACTTCATTGCATACATGTCACAATATACTGTACAGTATAAACAGCGGCGGTCCATCCATAAGGGGTGCAGGGGTGCCACCCCCTTAATCTCTATGCGCCCGGCCCCTAATCTCCATGCAGGGTGCCAGATGCATAGAGTTCTGCAGAGGTTTTTTTTGTGTGAAGCACGTGATTAGAGCTGGAGGCTCTAATTGGCTTCAAAAAGCCCTGAGCCCACCCACTTGTGACAATAGCGAATCAACATTCACTAATGTCTTCCTGCTTCTCCTCCCAGGCCAATCAGGAAAGGAAGCGGGTCCTGAGACCGGATTGGCCGGGAGGAGAAGCGACCGGATTGGCCAGGAGGAGAAGCCGCCCAGGACCTGGATGGAGTAAGTGCCGAGCAGGCTTGTGGGCGAGCGGGGCTTGGGGGGCTTCTTCAAAAAATGGAGCACCAACCGCCACTAAGTATAAATCTCTACCTTTTGTCATTAAAAATTTAGTCAAGTGGCTTTGCTACTGTGGACGTGCTTGAACATACACAATCAAACTCAACTTTACCTTAATCCTTGCTTCTAAGCCCACTTACAAAACTTAGCCCTGAAACTGGGTATGTGTAGTTTTCACTTGATTTTACCCTGGAATAAACTTGTATTTGAACTATGCAATCACAGTGTGGCTCTTCTGCCTAGGGCTTTGTAATACAGGTGGACAAGAGTCAGTAAAAGCAGTACCACGCTGCGACTGCGATGCTTTGTAGCAAAAGGTAAACAGCATGTCCCATTTGGCAGGCGATACCTTTGCCTGGCTCCACCCATTCAATTGAATGGGGCTGCGTCACAACTTCCCTGCAATGCTGCAGGGTGGGTCGGTATTTTTAAGGTATAACAGGCAGTGGGAAGGTGACAATAAGGCAAAAGCGTTAATAAGAACTCCGCAGTGCAAGATAAATCAGTCTATCCATCCTAGAGACATTATATGGGTAAGTCAGAGCCCTAGGATATACACAGAGGACAACAGGGGACTTCATTCTCCTAGTAGACCCTCCACATCTCTGTCACACTAAGGGCCTTTCAGAGGTCTGTGGCTGTCTTTCAATTGGGTTCATTGTTCCTGCTGACCTGCGAGGTCCTGGAGCTGATAGACACGGAACATTTGAAAGCTATGGAGTTCCATGCCTCTCACTATCTCTCTCTCTGTATTGTTACTCTGGAAAAAATGAGTACTGGAAGAAATCGGGGGGCACAGATCGTCTGTGGGACTGAAAGGACACAGTTTGGGACACATGACTCATATCATGACAAGCAGCCTTTTTAAATTAACTCATACAAGAAGTGAAAGACAAAAAAAGCCCAGAGAAAGAAATTCAATGCCATGTCATTACTATGTTTACAATCTATTTCCTAAAAAAAACAAGGTGTGCCACAGCTCACAAATTAGATATAGCAAACAAAATTTACACTGAGCCTGTAGGAATCCAAAAATTTAGAGTTGTGACAGATGTTACGGCAACAACTGTCTAAGATGGAAATTCCGATTACTTTGGTGAAATTAATCCTAGTTTCCTATTGCACCTCCAAGACATCAGGGAGGTCCCAGCAGGGCACAGACAGAGAAAAAAAAATCTCATAAAAATTATAACCACTATGCATTATAAACAAGCCCAAATAATAGAAGCCCAGTTTAAGGGTATTGCTAATGTTGAGCTCAGTTGCCACCTTATGTTGAGGGGGAGCAAGATGGTTCCCACCCAGTTCCCTTGTTCCACCCCCTCTGACTTTTCTTTGGTTGCTAGGATGCAGGCAGCAAGGCCAAACAGCATCACTGGTTGCTAGGAAGCAGGTAGTCCAAGCTGCCTGCAGCTTGGAAACTTACAATGCAACCAATAACACTGTGCCCTAGTGACCAATAAAAAAACAGAGGAGATGGAAGAGAACTGACATCTCCCCTCCCCAGAATACCTACTGACTGTGTCTGTCTCATGGAAGCAATAGGTTCCAGAAACAAGCATTGTCAAACACAGCTAAACATAGGTCTTCTCACTTGATGCTTGGTCAGTCAGCGGTCGAGAGAGGGGGGGTGTGCTGTCAGCCAAGCTAACAAATAACACACCTTAGAAAGATGGCACAAAGTTCTACATGCACTTTGTTGCCTGTGGGACAGAAGCAACGTATAAAATGTTTGATGAGAATTCCTCTTTAAGGTTATTTTCACACTGGGGCGGGGAAGTGGGAGAGGTAAAGCGCCGCTAGTTTCAGCGGCGCTTTTCCGCTGTTATAGCAGCGCTATAGCACTTGGCAGCGCTGCGCTTTTAACCCCCAAGGGGCTAAAAAGGGGTTAAAAGTGCAGACGCTCCACGCCTCTGAGGCGGCGTGCAGCCGATTCGGAAGAGCTGTCCATTGATTTTAATGGAGGAGCGGTGGAAGAACGGTGTACACACCGCTCAGCGCCTTGCCCCAAAGATGCTGCTTGCAGGACTTTTTCTAACGTCCTGCAAGCATATCGCCTTATTGTGAAAGCACTCAGGCTTTCACACTGGGGTGCATTGGGACACAGTTTTGAGGCGGTTTACCACTGCTATTTTTAGCGCAAAAGCACCTGAAAAACTGCTCAGTGTGAAAGTAGGCCTAAAGCTGAATTTCAGTCAACCCATTTAATACGCAGATAATATACGTACAGTAAATAATGACTTCTTTTCATGCCAAAGGATTTGTACTTCACACAGCACAGTCCTGTTTATCAGGCAGGAGTAATTTTTTCACTAGTGCAGTTAATACTTTCAAGTCTCCTTTTCATTCCCAGCCTGTGACTGGACAGTGAAAGTGGTTGTAAACCCCATTCATGAAATCTGACCCGGGCACATCTATCTGTAGTGTTTACTTATCTCTCGCCAAACCTCTAAGTCCCGTGTCTTTCTGCTGCTCCGTTCCTCTGTTATCAGCATAATAACTTCCGACAAACTCTCCGACACAGGAGATAAAAGCAGCTGGAAATCTGTCATTTGGAGGGAGCTTGGAGATAGATAAGCAGAGAGCTGGTCTATTCACAGCACAGCTCTGCAAGTTTGTTCGGTCCTCTGCCTATGTGGAGGGGAGTGCATGCCTTTCCTTCAATTAGCTCACACACAGTGTAAGCCCAGACTTCCCTCCCAGTGCTGAAGAAGAAGAAGAAAAACGTCTAACACAATGTGCATTTTCTAAAGAATGTAGAAAGCTGAAGACAGCAGATAAACACATAAAACCTATGTAGGGAGATTTATTTCATCTCTGTGTATCATCTGAGGCTGTTCACTGCGCTGGGTATAGGAGAGGGTTTACATCCACTTTAAGGCGAATCATCACTGTAATTAGCTTATCTCTCTGTCACTCTGCTCTCTCCTCTTATCAGCATGTTTCTTGTTAAAACCAAGTCTCAGCCGGTCAGGCCTCGTTCACACCTGTGTATAGGGTCGGCTATGATTTCCAATGGGAGACTCAGCAGCGTTTCCGTACGAATAGCTGTGGGCGGGAAGCCACAATCAAAGCATTGAGAGGTTAAGAGACTGCATATTCGATTACATGCAAATATCCACAGGAAACCCTGCTGAGTCTCCCTGGGATATTGTAGTCCACCCCATACATAGTTATAAATAAGGCCTTACAAAATACTGCAATCTCCAATCAAATAGGTGAGATCTACTTAGAATCAATCCATGCAAAAGAGGGGCACCTAATTATAATGTGGAATTACCACACTAATGTAAATATATAAGGTATGGTTGCAGCAATTAATGGGATACCACCCAAAATATAATATAAAATAACAAAAAACTGCGCAACCAGAACACTAAAAAAATGAAAGCGCATGTGCAAAAAATAACAACATGAATAAATACAGTGACCAGAGATCTATTGCAATAAGAGTAAAGATAAAAATATCAAATAAAAAATGTGAATCAATTCAATCCATAACACATTTACAGTGCTAACAAATTCATATTCTAGTGTATAAAAAAGGTCATCAAGTGCAATAATAGCATACTGTGCTAAGTTCATAAAGTGCAAAATGTGCAACAAAAATCCAGTATTCAACTGTATCGGATTTTCCACAAGTAATCCACTGAGGGAAATAAAGTATAAAGCTTCCTCCACCTAGTGCAGAAATGATAGAGGATAGTTCCAGTGTCATCACACACTCTTAATTAAGGAACTCTTACCAGAGTTAGGTGTTCTCTAGGCAAACTACATCAGCTGGCAGATAGCCTCTGCGGGCATATACAAAGGAGAGTGGGGCGGCACTGGCTTCTGAATACTCCGTAAAATCCACTCAATAGAGAACGAAACTACCTTACTGTTCTCCATTCATGTTTCCAAACGTATCTATTGCTTCTGTCTACTTCCTAAACAGGAAGCAATAGATACGTTTGGAAACATGGATGGAGGACAGTAAGGTACTTTCGTTATCTATTGAGTGGATTTTACGGAGTATTCAGAAGCCAGTGCCGCCCCACTCTCCTTTGTATATGCCCGCAGAGGCTATCTGCCAGCTGATGTAGTTTGCCTAGAGATAGGTAAACACCTAACTCTGGTAAGAGTTCCTTAACCACTTCTGTTTAGGTGGACGTCATATGACGTCACTACCTCTGAGAAGTGATATCTGAATGGTGTCTGCAGCTGCAGGCACCATTCAGATATTGTTTTTTTCAGGAAGAGATTCCCTGTCAGATAAAAGTGGTCTTAGCGGCGGATTCGCCGCAAGATCACTTTTATCAGCGGCGGGAGAGGTGCCCCACCCCCCTCCCGCCGCTTTCCGGTCATCTCTGCCGCTTACCAGACCCGCCGGCAGAGATGATCCGATCCGTCCCCCCCAGTGTCTGAGAGCCCAGTGAGCGGCTGAAGCCGCTCACTCGGCTCCATAGTACGGCAGGGCGGAAATGACATCAGAAGTCACGTCGGCCCAACGGTCTTAAAGGGCCCATTTTTTTTTGGGCTGTCATTTTGTTTCAGATTTTTTTTTTTTTTTTGCATTTTAGTGTAAATATGAGATCTGAGGACTTTTTGACCCCAGATCTGATATTTAAGAGGACCTGTCATGCTTTTTTCTATTACAAGGAATGTTTACATTTATAAATAAAATGAATGAATGAAAGTGATCAATTTTTTTAAAAAAAACAATAGTGTAAAAATAAAAAGTAAAAAGCAAAATAATTAAAAAAAAAATTCAAAGCGCCCCGTCCTTGCAAGCTCACGTACAGAAGCGAACGCATACATAAGTCCCGCCCACATATGAAAAAGGTGTTCAAACCACACATGTGAGGTATCGTCGCTATCATTAGAGCGAGAGCAACAATTCTATCACTAGACTTCCTCTGTAACGCAAACCTGCTAAGCTGTAGAATTTTTTAAACGTCGCCAATGGAGATTTTTAAGCTGCAAAGTTTGTCGCCATTCCGCAAGTGGACGCAATTTTGAAGCATGACATGTTGGGTATCATTTTACTCGGCGTAACATTATCTTTCACAATATGGAAAAAAATTGGCCTAACTTTACTGTTTTCTTATTTTTTAACTAAAAAAACTGAATTTATTAAAAAAAAGCTTGCTTGGAAGACCGCTGTGCAAATACGGTGTGACAAAGTTTTGCAATGACTGCCATTTTATTCTCTAGGGTGTTAGAAAAAAAAATATAATGTTTGTGGGTTCTAAGTAATTTTATAGCAAAAAAAAAACGATTTTAACTTGTAAACAATGAACCCAAAAAACAGCCCCCTTACTGAGGTGGTTAATTAAAGCGGAGTTCCACCCAAAAGTGGAACTTTCGCTGGTTGGATTCCTCCCCCCCTCAGGTGTCACATTTGGCACCTTTCAGGGGGGTAGGGGGAAGAGGACACCTGTCTTTAGACAGGTGTCCTTTTCCACAAATCTGGGAGCTCTGGCCAGCGGCCGCGGACGTCAGCAGCCCGGCTCCCTCCTCCCTGCTCTCTCTGCTTCTGGCCGCCTGGCCAATAGCAGAGCATCGCGCATGCGCAGTAAGGTGCCCGGCGTGAAGCTGTACTGCTACACGTCCGGGTTCCCTGACACACGATGGAGGCGGCTGCACCCGTCCCCCGCTCCGAAGATCGGTGGTGCGTGCAGACATCGCTGGACTCCAGGACAGGTAAGTGTCCTATTATTAAAAGTCAGCAGCTACTGTATGTGTAGCTGCTGACTTTTAATTTTTTTGTTTTACCTCGAACCTCCGCTTTAAGAGTGTGTGGTGACACTGGAACTATCCCCTATCATTTCTGCACTTGGTGAAGGAAGCTTTATACTTTATTTCCCTCAGTGGATTGCTTGTGGAAAATCCGATACAGGAGAATACTGGATTTTTGTTACACATTTTGCACTTTATGAACTTACGATTGTTTAAGTATAAGATCACATATTTTTTCCAGTTGTAGTTCACGTTATTATCGTATGACACGATTCAAGTATTTCACGTTTTACACATTGTTTTTAGGTCATAAGAGGACATAGCCTAAAAGGTGTTCGTTAGGTGACTCCCTTTATTTCATATTTCGAAGGAAGTGGTTCACGTCTTTACTATCCCCTATCAAGGTCACAGTGGTGTGTGAGAATTTCGCCTCCAAG
>BLSH010248633.1:274966-294051 GCA_018402905.1 Glandirana rugosa | reverse complement strand
TTATGTCACTGGTGTCTATTTTTTATACACTAGAATATGAATTTGTTAGCACTGTAAATGTGTTATGGATTGAATTGATTCACATTTTTTATTTGATATTTTTATCTTTACTCTTATTGCAATAGATCTGTGGTCACTGTATTTATTCATGTTGTTATTTTTTGCACACGCACTTCAATTTTTTTAGTGTTCTGGTTGCGCAGTTTTGTGTTATTTTAAAAGAGGGGCACCACATGGCTCAGCCTTTACATCAGCTCTACATTTGGTCTCTGAATGTCAAAGAGCAGTTAACATCTAGTGTACCCACCCCTGACACAGAAAAGTGTGTTGCTCTCTGCAGATCGACAAGAAGGAACCTGCAGTGATGGAAGAGCAATTTGTTTTGGTATCTATCCCAATTCACAGATCAAATGGAGATGAAAATATGAAATGAGTTTATTTAGTGCAGCCATTACCCAAGTCCTCCATGTTTACACTAAAAATTGCACGTATCTGTCCATGACCAGCTTACATTCAGCATTGTAAAGAATGTGTGCAATGTGTTAGAGTTAGGCATTAAAGTGAGCTGAGCAGTGTGACAGTAATATAAAGGTCTAAAGTGGACAAATAAAGTACTGTGTTGGTGAGAACCCATGAAGACATACAGGTGTCCTGGATCTTGCAGGGTGCCTAGTACAAAGAGGAATTCATTCCCTGAGGCCCAATTACTTATCCATACAATGGAGAATAAGATTAAAGGCTAACACCATTGTTAGGACCATGTTACACTTCATATTTAGGGTGTAACATACACATGGTGCCCCACCACCATGACAACATGGGGAATTCTTCTCCCCTGCAGCAGCTGTCAGACTTAAATTCAGTGCTAGCTGTGTGTGTGACACAGTGTGTCATTCATTCACAGGGATCTGTGAATGAATAAACTAAACTACAAGTCCCATCTTCCACCACAGCTGACGGACTTGATGATTACAACACTCATAGTCCATGTCCGGTTCGATTGGGTCTTAGAGCTGGAGAAAGTGCAGGAGTCTGACATTGCACCCACAATTCGCTGATCATGGCTGCAACGCTTTGCAGACTTATTTGCCACAAAAATAATTGCACATTTTTTTCTGCAAATATAATTGCATCTATAATTTTTTGCAAAACGCGGTTTTAACCGTTTAGGCTGCCCATACAATGATAGATTTTTTCGTTCAATCTCCTTCCAACAGATACCTTCATCCATACTGTACAGTGCAGATGGAAAAATCTACCTGATGGACTACTGTATTCTGACAGCCACCAGCAGCTGTGATTTTTTTTGAATGGGAGGGAGTATGCAGGACCATCCACAAAATGAATTTTGTCCAGAAATTTGCATATTGTCCGACTAGCTCAACTGAATGGGTATTTAGTTCAGGCCCCTCCATCTAGTTGTGGAGTAGTTTATCTAGGCAGAAATGCCCATGCGGATAAAACAAAGGTGTATATACACAGCCCCCCACAACCACCTGAATGTACAATAATCTGTCCAGGAAATAATGGTGCCTTAGAAATCAACTGTATGTATACAACTCGGATTCCTCTGTCTGGCTGTGTAATCCTTTATCCAAACAATGCATTTTAAACTATTTCCCAATGTATAAAGCTCAGTTTTTTGTGCCCATATAATGATCTATTCAGGCAGTTCTAAATCTAGGAAATATTTATGGACTCAAAGAGATGTGTATACAGTTCAGTTATACAGGTCAGATCTCTGTAAAAGTAATTGGTGTCCTGCAGTTATAGGAAAATAATACAAATCATCCACCACAAATAATTCTGATCATTAGTTCGCTGAAATGCTGCAGAACTACAAGTCCTATATGAACATCAGGAGAATCTGGAATGCTGGGATCGGTAGTTTCACACAGCTGGAGAGCTGCAGGCTACAAAGCGGTTTATTAAAAAAATAACTGTTCGTGAAAAATTAATAATTAGAAAGGTTAATTCAGTTACATTGCAACAGACATGACAAGAAAACAATTATTTTGTGTCATCTAGGAACATTTATCTGTAAACATTCCAGGAAAATTCAGCAGGTGTCTGAAGGTGATGCCAGCCTAGCGCAGAGGGCAGAACATTTTATATTGCACTTCATACAAGGACTGGTGGTGCTGTTCATGTCCTTTCTACAGGGCAATAAGAGTTCTCATTATTGTACACAAAGATTGTCACTGCATATGTCCCAGCTACCTATTGGACAATCCGGTAAGATGACCACGGTGGGTTCTGGTAGCAATGCCATCAAGGAGGTCTCAAAGTCACCATGGCAAATCCTCTGTCCTCAGCAGTTATAACTTAATGCAGAAGGGAAATGTTCACATTTATGGATCAGTGAAGTCCAAAGGAACAAAAATACTAACTGATACTGTCAACAGAGGCAGTCTTTCCAGAAAACATATGATTTGAGAATTTATTGAGAATTACCGATGAGTCTCCCGAATATGGCCAATTGGTGATTATCTTAATTTGCCTGAATATAAAAATGTAGATTTGTCATACAATGCAGACGCACCATTGCATGGATTCCGGAATTGCACGATTCTCTCAAGGTCAAACATGAATATTGTAATATTCTAGTAAATCAAATGGATAAACCACAAATTCTGATAGGATCATCACTGCTAAAATTCTTTATGAAATCACAGGAGCAAACATCTACTGAATGTGTCAAAAACGACCTGCATATTGGAGGAACTCCACTGAAAATGTTATTTTTTATTGCAGGCCCTAATATGTGAATGTATGAATGTGAGTTAGGGACCATAGTGAGTAAATTGACGGTGCTATACGCGCAACTGCAACAATTGCAGAAAAAGCTGCAGTCTAGTTGTAAAATTCAGTACTTGCTGCTATCAGTGTCCTTGAATGCTATTTTATTTTGACAAGTTCTCCAAATCTGCAGCTATGTCAATGGAATCTTAACCTCACCCCTAAGCACATTACTCAACTTCTCCTGAACGCTGTGTGCTTTCTCATGTGTTCACCTACCCAACCTCTCCCCTCCACTCTAATTCTCTTAATTCTTTTGCTTTCCAACGCCTAGTACATGCACGCCTCACTGTCAGATTTGAAATCTTAGCTGATGTGCAGCGACTGATAGGAATTTAAATAAAGAAGGATTGCATATCATCACTCATTGCGTGGTTTAAAATAAGTTGGTTTTTGTGGTGATAAATATAGGCCCTTCCATCTGCATAATCAATGATAGAAAAATTGTAAGCTTCTGATACAAGACCATATAACTTTGTGCATGACAGGTACACTTCAGTGCCAACCCAATTTCCATGAACTCATGTTGGCGTTGTGCCACGCTTATGTAAATCAGAGCCGGATATGCAGAGAGCAAAACCCACGGACGGAACATTCCAGGGGCATAACGAAGCTGCTTGCACTGCTGAGTTCTATTACTATGAGCCACACAATACCGACCCCGCAAGCACGTCTGTTTTCTGTCTGGAAGTCGATTGCTAGAAAAGAGTATGGAAGTCCCCCATCCCCCTTCTCCAGCTTCCCACAGGCCAAACCAAATCATATTAGGCGAACTTGAGCTCCCTTTGACATTTTTATCCGCTGAGTCATTACCATGCAAAAAAAAAAAGTAATAAAACCCAATAGGGGGATCCCCAGGGACAAAACAACAACTTGGATAATATGACATTGGTTGAATTTTTGTGGAAGTCGAGATCAGCCTACAAAGTTCACTGTTTCTCTGTGAGTTGGTTAACGCTCCCCGTAGACGTGAGTTTTGTAAATTATGTTGCTCCTCGTCCTCCCCATTGCAGGAAGCAAAAACTGGGTTTCTGATTGCCATTCTCATATGACAAATCAAGAGAGGTTGGGGGCTTTTCATATGATTTCCACGTGGTATTATTTCTGTGGTAGGTGTACTAGAAAGGTTGAATGAAGACATTGAGGTTCGCTCCTTGTTCTAAACTACCTAATTTTGACATTTGTTCCAGTTTATTGTGTGTATATATATTTTTTTTCTGCCTATAGTGATCCCATATAGATAAATATACATATTTCCCTCTTTTTTCCAGCAGACCCATATGGTCCCTAGTTTAACCACTTAAGGACCGGAAGGATTTCCAGCTTTAGGACCGGAGCCCTTTTTGCGATTCGGCACTGCATCGCTTTAACTGACAATTGCGCGGTCGTGCGACGTTGTACCCAAACGAAATTTGCGTCCTTTTTTTCCCACAAATAGAGCTTTCTTTTGGTGGTATTTGATCCCCTCTGCGTCATTTCTGATCGCCGCTATAAACAAAAGAAGAGCGACAATTTTGCAAAAAAACCCAAATTTCTTACTTTTTCCTAAAATACAAATCCAAAAAAAAAAATATAAAAAAACATTTTTTTTCACCGTTTTTGGCCGATTTATATTCTTCCTCATATTTGCGATAAAAAAAAAATCGCAATTGGCGTTTATTGATTGGTTTGCGCAAAAGTGGTCGCGTTTACGGGTGATGAGAATTCATTTTTGGGGTTTTTATTTTTTTTTTATTTTTTACTAATAATGGCGGCGATCTGCGATTTTTTGCGGTACTGCGATATTTCAGCAGACATGTCGGACCATTTTGACACTTTTTTGGGACCATTGGCATTTATACAGCGATCAGTGCTATAAAAATGCACTGATTACTGTGTAAATGCCATTGGCAGTGAAGGGGTTAACCTGCAGGGGGCGCTCTAAGGGTTAACTATGTTCCCTGGGTGTGTTCTAACTGTGGGGGGACTGCCCTAACAGGGGAAGGGAAGTGGTCACAGCCTTCATGTACAGGAAGGCTGTGATCACAGCCCTTCCCCCTCACACAGAGCGGAGGTCCGTGTTTACTTACACAAACCTCCGCTCCTTCGCTCCGGGGGGGCCATCGCGGGTAGCCGGCGGCAATCGAAGCCGCCGCACCCGCTCCCCGGCCCTCCCCGGACACAGTGCATGCTCACTAGGCCCGATCACGCGGCCGCCGTCGTATGACGGCGATCCGCGTTACAGAGCCATCTTGCCGCCGTCAATTGCCGATTGACGGTCGGCAAGTGGATATTGAACAACACATAGTCTATGGGTCTCTCTCACTCAGCTACTGTAAGTACAATACTAGATCCTACATATATGGCCAAGGTTTTTGGTCTAATGTTTTATCAATGCATATGTTTAGGATTTAAGGCTTTTTTAAGTACGTATCTATATGTGAAATATATATGTAGAATATTTATGACTAATGTATTCTAACTGAGGTTCTCTGTAATCTTATATCCCCCCCTTTTTTTTAAATGTGAAGTATTTAATGTTGTTAAACATTTTTGATTTCTAAAATTGTTTTATATTTGCTTCTATATGTGCTCCTATATGCGTCTATTTTTTGAGATATTAGTGGAGTTGTGTTGTCTCCCCCCCCCAACCCCCCTCAGCCATCAATTTTGTTGCTATGAACGTGTTTTTGGCAGAGTGGCTGGTCCTAGTAGTTCCACGGCCTACACACCATTATAAATAAACTGTCAGTGTAATACCAGCTCAGAACGCGTAGCCTTGTCTATCACAACAGGCTCTGCCTGTGCGTTTCCCAGCTGACTCCCCGCCCTCGGTAATGTCACATCCGCCCTGCGATCCACGGCAGAACTTCCGACTTCTCTGGATGCCACCCAGCCCTGTTTACAATCACCAGCATTCACCGTGTCCCTGATGTGCAGCAAGGTGTCCGTGGGAAAGATCGGAGCGCCCCCCCCCCCCCATGCACCAGATGAGCTTTTATTACATTTTGTTCCTGTGAGTGTTTTAAACCCTATGAGTAAATATTGTGCATTTTAATACTACACTCAGGTGGCGCTTCCTTTGCTTGTCCTTTTTGCTTGTATTCACAGAGTAGGCTAATCTCTGAGGACGGCTGCCACCATTAGCCATTGATTTGACTCTGGGACTTGTTGTACCTGAAAATGTATTATCCTATCTTATCTGATGTTATCATATTTTATGATTACATGTGGTTATCCATAGGGCTGTCAGTGTGCATGACAGTCTGTGTTGGCGCCAGTTACCCCCACTTTCTTTTTGGTAATAGGAAGGACCGTCCTAGGTAACCCAGAGATCGCACAATCTAAAATTCGGAAAATACTGCAGCGCTAAAGACAGAATATTCTCTTAAAGCCTCGTACACACGCTTAGATGTTCGGATGACCGAACATCCGTGTTTTGTTGGATGCTAGTCTCATGTCGATGGTAAAGAGGTTACTAACCCATACGAAAATTTTCGTACGACCGAATTCAACGTCAGAAGTGACAATGTGGTCAATAGCTATGTATGTATTTTTTTGTTTCTGCGCATGTGTAGTCGTGCTCTTATGATTTTTTCGGACAAAAATCGTACTAATGATACGAAAATTGGACATTGAGTTGACGCACGAAAATGTTTTTATAATCTGCACATCCAGCTTTTGTTTTCCAAAAAATCAAAATCGGCTGTCGAAAAGACCATACTAACGGTAAGAATTTCGAGCGACCGGTCGGCGTACAAAAATTCCTGTACAAGTTTTGCATTGTGTGTATAGGCCTTAACGCACCTTCATATAATCCACTGCAGTTTTATTCAACAACAAGATTTTCATAGTTCAATTTGGGCAGCATTGCAGCTCTAGCTACAGGATTCTGTGCTATGCAACCTCCCTCTCCTATAAATATCAAAAAACATGCGCTATGAATACTGTGCTAATACTCCTGTTGCTGCTGTTTAAAGTGTAACAACCTTCAAAAATCCATAACCCAATAAACCACCATGCATATCGGTGACTATCAAAATTCAAAACTCCATTAATTCATTGTTATGTAAAAACATTATATATAAAAGTCTGTGCAATATTTTTATAATGTCCCAAAACCATTCATGCCACATTTGATATTCTTCTTTCTAAAGTGCTCCACACTCAAAATATACAAAAGTGCCCCAACAAATCTCATGCTGAGAAGTGCACAACACACCCCGCTTGTGCCCTGTTCCGTTTATTCGATAAAAAGTATAAATATACATTTAACAATGCTCAGAATAGTAAACCGCCACCAGTGAAGCTCGAACTTCCTTCTGGTTCGCCACAGCTATGCATGTGTTCCACTGCTACCGGACATGACGTCACTAAGAAACTGTTTCACCCCTTCCACAGGGCATTATAAAAGACCTTTGATAACGCCCTATGGGAGGGGCGAAACGCGTCAACTGAATTTCTGGTCTCTTAGTGACATCGCTTCTGGTAGTAGTGGAATGCACGCGAAGCCACGGTGAACCAGGAGGAAGTACGAGCTTCACTGATGGCGTACCTGTACCTTACTATTAGGTGGCTTACTATTCTGAGAATTGTAAATGTATTCTTATACTTTTTATCGAATAAACGGAACATACTACACTATAAGAGCTCCCTCCCTCTATATTGATCCTGATGAATTATGAGTGATGTCAGTGCTGACAGCAAGATACCATACTTCACCAGCCACCTAGGAAGAGAGAAAAGATCTATTCAACACCCCCCTTCACCAGTATTAAGCACGTTAGACCCTCATGCCCACCAACAGGGGGTCCATTTACTCTGGTGAGTAAGGCCACAAGAGGGGTGTTGGGTTCACCTCACAGCATGAGATTTGTTGGAGCACCTTTATATATTTTGAGCACGGAGCACTTTAAAAAGAAGAATATCAATTGTGGAATGAACGGTTTTGGGAAATTATAAAAATATTGCACAGACTTTTATATATTAATTTGTACATCACATAGAAGTAATGGGACCTCCCTCTCCTGTTCCAACGTGTGTGGGCGGGGCTGCAGTGAGCTCAGAGAGATGGTGGTGCATTTACATTTAACTGTATTTTCCAAGTAATAAGCAGATCGAGAGCAGAGGAGAGGATGCTGCTGTCTTATGGAGGGGAAAGTGGGCAGCAATTGATACAGGTTTTTCTCCTGATACTGTAACATAAACCAGGGTCCACAGACATGGGTTGGGTTGGGTTGCTAGGTCTACAAAAGATCTGGGGCTAGAGCCCATAGCAGTGAAGTGAACAAAGTCATACTCTTGAGCGGGCATACACATGTATATAATATACATGTGTGTGTGTGTGTGTGTGTGTGTGTGTGTGTGTATATATATATTGTTACATATCTGAGTGCAGATCCTCCTTACATCAGGGTCCCCAGAGAGCCCCTTCCTTACATCAGGGTCCCCAGATAGCCCCTTCCTTACATCAGGGTCCCCAAAGAGCCCCTTCCTTACATCAGGGTCCACAGAGAGCCCACCCTTACATCAGGGTCCACAGAGAGCCCCACTTACATCAGGGTCCCCAGAGAGCCTCCCCATAAATCAGGGTCCCCTGAGAGCCTCCCCGTACATCAGAGTCCCTAGAGAGCCCCCCCATGCATCAGGGTCCCCAGAGAGCCCCCCTTACATCAGGGACCCCAGAGAGCCTCCCCATACATCAGGGTCCCCAAAGAGCCTCCCTATACATCAGGGTCCCCAGAGAGCCTCCCCATACATCAGGGTCCCTAGAGAGCCTCCCCATACATCAGGGGCCCTAGAGAGCCTCCCCATACATCAGGGGCCCTAGAGAGCCTCCCCATACATCAGGGTCCCCAGAGAGCCTCCCCATACATCAGAGTCCCCAAAGAGCCTCCCTATAAATCGGGGTCCCAAGAGAGCATCCCCATACGTCAGAGAAAGAGGGGGGTGGATGAGAGGGGGTGAAAGAGAGACCCCCTAGCCCTGCCTGCAGTCCCTACTGTCCCAGCCTCTGTCTGTGTGGGTAGGTGTGTGTGATCCACCTACCTCCCACCCGTCCTCGGTCAGCCTTTATTCTTCCTGTTCCATGACAGTCACAGCGAGCTAGGAGAGGAGCTTGGAGAAGGAGTGCAGGTTCTGGGAGGCACCGGGGATGCCGCTCAGGGTGGTGGTGAAGCATCATCTTCTCTCTCACTCCCTCCTGGGCTCCCACGGCTGCCCAGGCTTCCCCCTCCCTATTTGAAGATGCCACTGCCCTTCACCCCACCACCACCGGACCAGCAGCGTCTGCTCCAGTCTAGGACCATGACAAGGGGATGGGCTCAACTCTTTAGGCCTCACAAGAACTAGCGCAGAGGAGGAGGAAGTGGAACCCTCCTCCGCTTTAAATGCTGGGCAGGGAGAGAGTTGCGGCTGTGATGTCACTGGTTGCTAGACACTAGGCGGCTCTAACAACTAGTGACCAGGAGTAGAGTCAGGAGGAGGCGAGGGTGGAGCTGGAGCCAGCGATAACGCGGCTCAGTCTGCCCCTGCCTCCTGCATTCAGGACCAGGACATACCTGCTAATTGCAGAACTGCATCCACTCGGTAAGAGACTCGGGGCTATAGCCCCAATAGCCACCCCCTAGCAACGCCCCTGGTGCCAACTGATGGTGTACTTTTATCCTGGGCACTGACACTTATAATGAAGGCATAGTGTTTTGCCTAATTGGTGGATTGTGGCTTACACACAAGAAGTTTTTATTCCTTCAACCCAATGGGCTGATAGAAAAAAAACCAACAGATCGCCGTGCTAACACAAGCGATGTGCGTCAATCTCCCCAGCTGTGCTATTGTGTTCTGACAGGGGGACTCCACCCGCCAGACCACACTGATCAGTGCTGGCAGCCATTGGCTGCTAGCGCTAGTTGGATGCTGGTTTTCCAGAATGCCCGTTGGACGGAAGTCGGTCTTACAACTGGCTTCTGTAGAACAGACAGCTGTACACACGGGCCAAACGTTGTCCAGTTCCTGCCAAACCGACCATTTTCGGCTGATTTTCAGCCCGTGTTTACCCAGCCTTAGTGTGAACCTCAGATTTCTATTAAATGGGAACCTTGTGATCAATGCTGGATGAAGGATCAGAGTACACCAGCAAGGGCAGCCCATCAGCTTGTAAATACAGTGCAGTGCAGGGAGTTGCATTCACCCAGTATGTGTTTGGTGGGCGACAAGCTATACATTATAAACTGTAAATTCTGAGGCTATCGTCCTGGACTTTTGCTGGTTTGGTGCCAGGAACAGGCAATAAAAGCCGCTCAGTTTTCCAGCCTGTGAAACCTCCACTAACTGATGCCAAGAACGTCTCTCATGGACCCAACTATTGCCACAAACAATCGCTACATTATTTACACTGATGGAAAAAAAGGCAGTTACATGTCAAATGTCCCTCTTTATATGGCCTGAATCTATAGAGCCAGTATGTGCTAAAAGGATTCTGTCCCCGCTAACCTCCGTTCCCGAGACCATGGCCTTTAAAGTACAACTAAAGGTATGACAGTCTAAACAAGTACCAAACTCTAGTTACTATTTGATGCAGAGCTTACATAAAGTAAATCACAGGGGTCCCATACAGCCTGACAGTGCCCTCACCCCAAGACCCACGGCCGAAAGTGACTGAGGGCATAGATTTATCAGTCCCTTTCCCTGCAGCCACAGCTGCACAGATGAATGAATTGCAAGCTTCTTACTCATTCACAAGCTGAAGCATAGTAAACACAGTTTGCTACGCTTCGTTGATTAATAGACACAAGAGTGATTGGTACCGATCACTCACTGTAATCATTCAGGAAAGGAAGGGGCCAATAAATTATATAATTACCAGCCCCTTCCCCTGCTCTGCATCCTGAAACATCCCCCTGTGTGCCCGCAGCTTCCAGCAGGAGAGGAGAGGAAGGAAGCTGGCAGTGCTGCAGGGAGAATGGGGCACACAGGGGGCACCGGACAGCAGATGGAAGGGGCACATGTGCTAGAACCACTCCCCCTGACATGCAGCTGGAGGGACAAAGAGGAGAAGAAGCTGACAGCGCTGCAGGGGATCGGTGTCTGCAATAAGAGATGACAGCCAGCCCTCCTGCTCAGCAGCTACCTGGTCCCCCTTTTGAACTCATGGGTCCTGGGCCCAGTACAGGAAGGCTGGCTGTACTGCCTTATCAGTGGCCCTGGAGGCAGTGCTGTCAATCCAGAAAGCAGTGGCAGAACTAGGTGTAAACGGATGCTGCCTGACAGGTTACAGGCTTGTGAATCAGCAGATACAATGTGAATATCCAAGCCCCCTGCAAAAAAATTTTTTATCCCACGGTAAGTGCAAACTGACACATCCTACAACTGGGTGGTAACTCTGCTCTGAATTCAGGATCAGTGCAGCATTGTTGCCACACTATCGCAAGTCAATGCATTGGGTGGATTTCACTAGCAGGATCAACAGGTATTTGGGGAAATTTTTAGGGGGACTGTAATTGGATGTACAGATGCACATATAATTAGGTGCTGCAGGACATATTTTTTGTTTAATAGGAGACCATAGTTCTACTTTATCAAATAATAGAACAATGTGCCAAGTGCAGCAACCATGAACGGGCAATCAGCATAACCGGTAATAGTGTTCAGATGCATGGTCACATTTAAGGCCAATTCACACTGACTTGCTCTAAAATGCATGCACATTTACATCCATTTTAGTCGCATTTTAAAGCGTGCTGACATCCGTTGATATACATTTTGATGTCTGTTGACCTACATTTTGCATTTTAGCGCAATGCAATGCAGCATTATGGTGTGCATAGGACACATTGGAAATTGTTCGTCAGATGCCCTTTTGTTGATCTGTGTTTTACAGCTGTGCTTAAACACACTGGTGTAAATTGACCCTTATTCATTTTAGACTTGTGCCTTTGCTTTATAATTTTTTTTACACAGTTACAACTAAGAACCTTTCAGGACTGAAATATCAGTGTTGTGTACAGTTTCCCTTTAATACCTATGATTGCAGCAAAGGAAAGATACTTTTTTAAATCCTTTGTCATCACAGACTGAATAAAACATCTCCCTGGGAGTGAGGAAATTGAGGTGTACACTAATGGCAGTGTCCGGTGTAGTGCTGCAGTCAGGAATTGTTGTTAGCAGAACCCTGGGGAAACGTCCGGATTAAGGACTGGCAATGCAAGTCTTCTTAATCATCAGCTGAGGCTGTGAGTCAGAATTCCACCTGGGGATATCTGCGGCGGTCTCTGGGTTTTCCACTGAGTTTTGGCACACTGCCCAGGCTGTCAGAGATCATCTCAAGGCTGAAGAGACATCTTCCATGCGTTGCTGCCTCTGAAAACCAAGCGCGAGTTGTTTCAAAACCAATTGTGCTCATTTCAACCACTGGCGGCATTAGGAATTTGTGTCAAAGACCAGATATGTATTTATGTATGAGATATACAATGCAATGACTGGGACATCCAGGGAGCAACAGTGTGATGAGAACAGACACTTCTGGGCATTGGTGGAGCGGAGTTTCTTATGCTGAAACTGTCTCTTTTAGTTCCTTTCATTGTGCCAGCAGCTGGATCCGTTCAGTCAATATCCTCACACACTGTGACCACTCCTATGAAATTATGCTGAATGCAGTACAGCTCATGCAGGAGGCATAGGGAGGTTTCCTAAGGAGAGTACGGTAGAAGCCGTTTGCTTTCAGACTGTCTCTCTCTAATTGAAACTTGCCCAGTGCTTTCTATACAGAGAGGACAGAGAGTGGAGGATTCACTGCACTGGTGTGTGTGCACATTTCAGTTTGAGCTATTGAGTCCTGCAAACAAAGAGGGTGTAATAGGAGTTGCTGAAGCACATAATAGTTGCAAAAACACCCAAAACTCCCAGGTGGACGGGTGCAGAGTCGGCAATTATCGCATCAAAAATAGGCACATTAGGGGACGTTCATAAAAACGGGAGCTCACAGAAGCTGCAATGGCTGTGCATAACAACCAGTCAGCTTCTATCTTCAACTTGTTCAGATAGGCTTTGAGAATGAAAGGCAGAAGCTGACTGGTTGCCATCTTTTCCAGATTCTGGCTGCTCCAGGTTTGCTAAAGTCTTGTTTAAAGCCCCCTTTATGTTCTACATAATCCAAACGGCCAACTGCCAGCCATGTATTATATACAAAGCAATTTCCAAACACTAAATTTAAAGTGTTCTCTTTTTTCGGGTATAAGACAAAAATGCTTGGTGCGATTTTTAGTGCGCCATTTTCAGCCCATTCATTTGTACAGACTGAAACCACACTGGATGGGACTATAAGTAATGAATGCACTACTCTAAAAACTGTAACTGGATCTCCAGGGATGGTTTGATGATGATGATGTGCCTTAGATAGCCAAAGACAGATAAAGCACCAATACCACTGAACCATTCATAATATGAATCGTCAATCACATATGTATACCTCTGTGTTTTATATTGCAGCTCATTTTACAATTGTTCCACTTCCACTTCAACCTATTAATATAGGCTTATCGGAATGCACATCAAAGATGCAGCAAGCAGAATTGTTTAAACTGTACTAAAATGCAGAAATAAAAACTGTGTCGCTTTCTAAGCCGATAGGCCATCACTTGTACATCTGTGTGACTGGTAAATTCAAAATATGCAACATACATGGTCACTTGTCTGTTTGGAAATTTGATCACTCCTTTATAATAAAATAAACTTCTCCCTTCTGGTGAAATCACCAATTCCTACAGTGGACTGAAGAAAGGCAAAAGCCTCCCTGTTAACTCTGCACTTTTATGTTGTAAAAGAAAATGCATTCACATTTATCCACCGCAGGCTCAGCTCCATATTACCTGGAAAATGAGGCACATTTTTCCTGCATGTGAGAGGAAATCCCATTTTCCCTCCAACAGGACAAGTCCAAGTCATTCAGAAAGCCAAAATCAGCTTGTTCTAAAGGAACATAAACAAACTGGAAAATCCATCAGGCGGACTGGCTGCTTCTCACCTCAAAGACGTCTTCGTCTAGAATCCTGGTGCCGAACACAACAATGCCATTCGTGTCCACAATTGAGTGCTCGCTGCGCTCCAGGTGTTTCTGTGCTCGCTTCTTACAGTCCACAAAGAGTGTCACCTGCTTCTTGTGGACGCTGATTCCTATCCGATGCCACCTGCAGGAAATGATGGAGCAGGGTTAGAGACATTGGCAAATACAACTGGCCCAACAGGGAAAACACAGAAAAGCTTACAGCTCACAAACTTACAAACCCTGTCTGGAAGTGATGGTTTACAGGATCAGTCCATCAAAAATGACATCATATTTAGAGGTGGAGGGAGCATGCTGGCCTGGGTCAGACCCTGCCATGTTATTTGTCTCAAATACTCTAACAACACAATCTCCCTGCCATAATTCCCCGACTCTGTTTCTACCCACTTGGGGGATTTGAATATCCCGACTTACCTTGTTTCTATCTGCCAGATCTTCCTATTACAATCACCTGAATATAAAATATGAAATATAAACTACTAACTAAACTAAATCAAACAAGGATCGTAGGACCACTTTTAATAGGCGCTGCAAGTGCCCAGGAACTCAGCGCAGTGATGTCTTTCAGGTCCAATTGGAGAGATTTTCATGTGGAGTTCCAAAGTTAAAAATATTTTTTCAGTTACTACAAATTTTATTGTTTATAGTCCATATTTTGGTGTATGTGTCATCTGTAATATGTGTTATATTGCTCCAAGCAGATAAAGAAGTATACATTAAAGTATAGTAGGCACACACAGGACTTTCAAAAGGAGGCCGAAGAGAGCGTTAGGACAGTTTTATTGTACCTAAAACAACCGCATTGGTATCGTTATCCTGCTATGGTAGTCCTATGACTGCCTATAATAATTTACTATATACAAGTAAAACCAATCCACTAACAATTGTCATTTTAATAGCCCTGATACCCTTCCAGCTCTGACAAGATCATTTGCCACTCCAAGTAACCAGATACCCTTCCAGTTCTTGTCCAATTATCTACCCCAAAGGTACAGAGATATCCCTCCAATTGTCCACAGATGGATTACCCCCAAAATACCCTGCCACCTCTTCCAGTTTTGGCCCAACAAACGACCCCCTTCCCCCAGTACCCAGATAACCCTCCACCACTTTTTCAATTATTTAATTGCAAACCAAGCTACCTCTCCAGTTCTGGCACAATTATTTACCTCTAATGTACCCAGATACTCCTCCAGGTTTTGGCTAGATGGCTGCCCTACTGTGTACATCTCTTCTATAGTACTAGAGAATTCTTGTCTGTATAGATTACTTCCAGGTGCTGGAGGCACCTTTGCAGAAAATCTTATTTTTCTAAAGCCCAGCTTTGGGAAACTTGAAAATTCTCCCACGTGTGATAATTTGGTTTGATAACATATCGATAGTTTATGATTGTTGCAAATACAATTAACCACTTATTGTATGAGACACGTGTTTGTTGAATTTGTCTGCCAACATAAATTCCAAGCATTCACTATATGCAGTAACAGTTACTGCATATAGTGAATACTTGGAATTTATGTTGGCAGACAATTTTTAATGATAATAGGTGGAACTTTTCAGAAAAGCTCCACCTATTATCATTAAAAATTAGCTACTTAGTTCCATACAAGTGACTTCATTTAGGCTGAGATGATGTCATTAGTTTGTTGCAGAGAGAAGGATGCATTTCCTCAGTCTCCTATCCCCCAGTGATCAAACTATACATTGTGTCAAAACGGGGTGCTGCAACAGGGGCTGATCTGTGACATACATTCAAGAATTGCACAGACACCAGTATTTACATGACTGTGTGTCATCTCTGAGCAGGCATCTTAGTCTCGGAGGTAGGTGCTGACCGTGGATAATGTCTGAACAAAGATGACTCTTCTGAAGAGAAAAACAGATGAAGGCATTGTCAGGGGGAGTACTGTGTGATCTCAGTGAGAGGTAATAAATTGTGTTATGCCTAGACACTGTTTAGAATACATGCACTTAACATGAGTTATATACCTCATCTAGTTCCACCTCAACCAGAAGATATTAAACTCATTGTTGAATAACGAATGCCCCAGGCAGGTAGTCTGTGTGTCTTGTATGTATTTCATAGCTGCCTTTTTAATTCGTTAACTTCATAGTTCTGTGATGAACCAGAGCAATAGAAAACATGAACATAACCGCAGGGTTAATGCCAGTGTGATCAGCACAGTGACCTATACCTTTGTTCTGCTGAAATTCCATCTGGGGGTGATATGTCATGCTGTCCTTAGTGGTAGCATATTTTGCAAGCTGTCAAAGCTGAAGAGGTCTGCTATCCAATCTCACTATGACTGTCCAGGTACAGATAATGTCACTGTCCTCAGGCAATAAATGCTATGAAAAGATCCAATTACTCAGGCACAGAGTATGCCGACCAAACTAACAGCCATATATCAGTGGCAAAGGCTCTAAGACTAAACTTGAGTATACGACTCTGGTGAAAATTAATATTAAAACCTATCTAGCTAGATTTTTTTAAATTAAAAAATAGGTAAAATTTCTATTAGGTTTTTACTTCAGTCTGCTAGCCAATTGATGTCATTTTCCCCTCGCTTCCTGTCCCTGTGACACCTATACATATACTGAGGGGAGCCGATGTTCTCAGGATAGGGAGACATGGCCAGCAAAAAAAACAGTCAGAATTTCTAAATCTTCCCCACTGCACTGACATGGGGTTTTTGCTTTGTCTGTGTCCCTGCAGTAGTTGTTCCCTATTACTTCATGTCCTGAAGAAATGATTCCCATCTGTGTCTCTCTTTTTGTAAACACTTGATAGAGGATTTAACATGTCTCAATTCCTTTCTAAACAAAATAAAATGCTTTGGGCTGGAGTTGGGTTAAAGGCAATGGCATCTTTGGACACGCCTATCTTCTCCTGGAATAACAATGTACAGTAGGACAACCCAAGCATATACTCATATTTACGCCTACCAAAAACATCTTCAGATGGTCAGATGTCTACACATTGCTCCATATTTTGAAGCCCTTGTGCAGCTTAAATCACATCTCTGCCAGACAGCAAAGCTGCATTACCTAAAACAGTGGTTCTCAACCTCGGTCTTCAAGTACCCCCAACAGGCCAGGCTTTGGGAATTTCTCTTAGGTAAAATACTAAGCCATTGACTCTAATTTAAAGCACCTGTGCAAGATAAAGGAAAAGCTGAAAACATGGCCTGTTGGGGGTACTCGAGTACTGAGGTTAAGAACCACTGACCTAGAAGACTGCAAACCTGAAAAACATTAAAGTAGAACTTTGGCCTGGCTTTTTACATTCAAATATTGACATATACCTTGCAATAAGTTAAAGATTTAAAATAAGCCCTCTCTGACCCCTGTAATTACAGCCATTGTAGAGTAACTCAATCTCACAGTTCATAATACAAGCAGTGAAGATGTTCAAGTTGTGTCTCAGAACTCGGTTCTCCCTCCCTACTACCTGTTCTTTGTTAAAAGAGAAATTAGAAAGATGGTAGGCTGCCAACACACTGCTGGCAGGCAAAAGCTCAGTTCCCAAGAGAATGAATTGCTCCACAAGGGCTGTAGATACAGAGGTCTGTGAGCTTGTCCACCGTCTTATTTAAAGTGGAACTTCGCTCTCTTGTTCAACATTAACTATTTCTAATCTCTATGCTATTAGCCTTAGTAAATAGATAAATAGGTATATTATATTTACTTTATTATTATTATTTTTATATTTCACTTCAGTTGCTTCCTGGTTCCTGGCTTAGGCCAAAATGATGTCATACATCCCAGGAGTCTTCATGGGCAGTTTTTTTAAAATCTGTAGGAGGAAAGGAGTGGCTTTCTCAGCTAAGCACACCCTCCTGCCCAACCTAAAGGAAGATGAATTCTAGGAAGTAAATGCTATATGAATCATCTGCCCTTACTCAAGATGGCCACAGCTAGAAATGCTAGGGGTTCTTTTTTCAAAGTGATTTCTCAACAAAATAAAGCACGGAGACATAAATGGATGGGTGAGTTTTCTTTGAATATTAAAAATGAATCAAATAGCGTTTTTGGTTTGTGGTACTCAGATACAGATAAAGTGATTGTACAACCAATTTATTTTTTTGGTTAAAATAACACTGAGGGTATACTTACCTGCTCTGTGCAATGGTATCTTACCTCCTCTTCTGGAGTCCCCTGCTGGCACTGTCCTCTCCTCTTCTCCGGGTGCCCCCACGCAAGCCATGTGGGCGTGCTCCCAAACCGGGCTGTGTGCGTCCATAGACACATATACAACATGGCTTGGACATGCTGCCCCCCCTTCCCTCCACACAAGATTTGAATGACAGCAGCAGGAGCCTATGGCTCAGAGTCTCCTGTGAGAGCAGGAAGTGATGAGAGAAGAGCTGCAGTCGGGGCAGCGCTGGATCGTGAGAGGAGACAAGTGTTTGGGGCGGCACAACAAGTGGTAAAACATTTTTTACCCTAATGCAGGGAATACATTACGGTAAAAAAAAGTTTCAACTTTAGAACCGGTTTAAGTTCTGCTTAAGGCTCTGTGCTCTTTTACAGTGAGGAGACTAGTACAAGTGTTTTTGATTAAGTATAATGATAGTATCAGAGAAATTTATCAGCATTTTTCAAGATTTAATGAATAGTGAGTCTGCACACAATGCAGAGTGCCACAGACTGGTCGTCCCAAACCAAATTGGAAGATCATCCTATGTGTATGTGTGCCCTTAGACAGGTTTTAAATGATCAGTCCCTGTTTGCCCTAGCAGGGTCAGCTTTCTGTGGCTTCAGGCTGCAGATAGTTGCAATGAGAAGTACTTACTTGCCATCAGAGAGATTAATGCCACTGAAGAGGGGGTAATCCTCAGGGAGTGGATTTCCCAAGTGATCCTCAAATAGAAAGACGGGTGATCTGCCCAGTTCCATGCCAACCTGCTGGATGCCATGCTCATTGTAAATGGACATAAGGAATGACTGGCTTCCCTTTTTGGGTTTCACAGTTGTCAGAATGGAGAAATCTTGTGGGAATGGGGTATCTGTGGAGAAAACAAGAAAAAAAGAAAAAAGAAAAAAAAGATGAGAGCAATAAATTCCAAGAATATAAGTTCAGCAAAATGACATCACTATGTGCTATGTGGGGTGAACAGCCACTGTATTTGTTCACTTTCCAATTACTGGCTGCAGTCATGGAGGTAACCAAACGCTAAACTGCAGTAGAAACAAAATGGCCAGTAGGCGGTGCTGTTTGGCAGGATATCACTACAGTAAAACGACT